>VZSZ01003217.1:121011-316388 GCA_013398815.1 Ibidorhyncha struthersii | reverse complement strand
GCCCCATCCCTGGAAGTGTTCAAGGCCAGGTTGGATGGGGCTTTGAGCAACCTGGTCTAGTGGGAGGTGTCCCTGCCCATTGCAGGGGGGTTGAACCTAGATGATCTTTAAGGTCTTTTCCAACCTAAACCATTTTATGGTTCTATGATTCTAACTGCCACCTTGGACTTCTGGAGGGCAGATTTTGGCCTGTTTAGAAACCTGGTTGACAGAGTCCCATGGGAGGCAGTCTTGAAGAGCAAAGGAGTCCAGGAAAGATGGGCATTCTTCAAGACAGAAATCTTAAAGGCACAAGAGCCAAAACACAAGCTGGTGGGGAAGAAGACTGGCCTGGCTGAACAGAGAGCTTTGGCCGGAGCTCAAGAGAAAAAAAGGGAGTTTATGATGTCTGGAAGAAGGGGCAGGCAACTCAGGAGGACTACAAAGATTTTGTGAACTTATGCAGAGAGAAAATTAGAAGCACCAAAACCCAGCTAGAACTTAATCTGTCTGCTGTTGTAAAAGATACTAAAAAATGTTTCTATAAATACATTACCAACAAAAGGAGCACTAAGGAGAATCTCCATCCTTTATTCAATGTGGAGGGTAACATAGTGACAAAGGATGAGGAAAAGGCTGAGGTACTTAATGGCTTCTTTGCCTTCAACAATAAGTCCAGTTGTTCTCAGGGTACCCAGACTCCTGAGCTGGAAGACACAGACGGGGACCAGAATGAAGACCCTATAGTCCAAGGGGAAATTGTTAGCGACCTGCTATACCACTTAGACATACATAAGTCTGCGAGGCCGGATGGGATCCACCCAAGGGTATTGAGGGAGCTGGCAGAAGTACTCATGAAGACACTTGCAATCATTTATCAACAGTCCTGGCTAACCAGGGAGGTCCCAGTTCACTGGAGGTTAGCAAATGTCACACCTATCTACAAGAAGGGCCGGAAGGAGCATCCAGGCAACTACAGGCCTGTCAGTCTGACCTTGGTACCACAGAAGATTGTGGAGCAGATCACCCTGAGTGCCATCACCTGACATGTACAGGACAACCAGGCAATCAGGCCCAGTCAGCACAGGTTTATGAAAGGCAGATACTGCTTGACTAACCTAATTTCCTTCCATGACACGGTGACCTGCTTAGCAGATGAGGAAAAGGCTGTGGATGTTGTCCTCCTAGATGTTAGTAAAGCTTTTGACACTGTTTCCCACAGCATTCTCCTGGAGAAACTGGCTGCTCGTGGCTTGGATGGGTGTACTCTTCGCTGGGTAAAAAACTGGCTGGATGGCCATTGCCCAAAGAGTGGTGGTGAATGGAGTTAAATACAGTTGGCAGCTGGTCACAAGTGGTGTTCTCCAGGGATCTGTACTAGGGTCAGTTCTGTTTAATACCTTTATCAGTGACCTGGATGAGGGGATAGAGTGCACCCTCAGTAAGTTTGCAGATGGCACCAAGTTGGGAGGGAGTGTTCATCTGCTTGAGGGTAGGATGGTTCTACAGAAGGATCTGGACAGGCTGGATCGATGGGCCAAGGCCAATGGCATGAGGTTCAAAAAGGCCAAGTGCTGGGTCCTGCACTTGGGTCACAAGAACCCCATGGAATGCTAGAGGCCTGGGGAAGAGCGTCTGGAATGCTGCCAGATGGAAAAGGAACTGGGGGTACTGGTCAACAGCTGGCTGCATATAAGCCAGCAGTGTGCTAAGGTGGCCAAGAATGCCAGTAGCACCCTGGCTTGTACCAGAAATTGCATGGTCAGCAGGACTAGGGAAGTGATCAGTTCCCCTGTACGCAGTATTGGTGAGGCCCCACCTTGAATACTGTGTTCATTTTAAGGTTCCTCACTGCAAGAAAAGTATTGAGGTGCTGGAGCATGTCCAGAGAAGGGCAACGAAGCTGGTGAAGGGTCTAAAGAACAAGTCTTATGAGGAGCAGCTGAGGGAACTGGGGTTGCTTAGCCTGCAGAAAAGGAGGCTGAGGGGAAACCGTATCACTCTCTACAGCTACCTGAAAGGAGGTTGTAATGAGGTGGGTGTCGTCTGGAAAGAAGACTCCACAACCGGGAAAGTTATGAAGTAGGTATGTTTTATTCAGTGCTGGGCAGCACGGGGGGGGTCTTCCTACCACAATCGTGCGCACGCAGTGCAGCGGTTTTCTCAAATATAGTACTTGATCACATAATCGTAAGATTTTGCAATACGCCTATGCATATACATGACCCGTACTCGCTTCGTGTTAAAATTACCTCTCCGCCCCTTCGCGTCTGCGCAGTGCCTTCTGGTGGTGGTCATCAGAGGTCTCAGTGATGAAGTAAGGGAGCTCTTCTTCATCACCAATTTGAAACTATCACTGACTTTTGTTCCTCTTGGTTCTTTTTTCCACATCTTGCTCAAGGTTTCACAACATTTGCAACAAAGATGAGCAACTACTTCAAGGTTTCACACAACATTTGCGACAGAGATGAGCAACTACTTCAAGGTTTCACACAACATTTGCGATAGAGATAAGAAACTATCTAATCATAAACCCTTTATCATGGGTGTTGGTGTCTTCTCCCAAGTAACAAGTGACAGGACAAGAGCAAATGGCCTCATGTTGTGCCAGGAGAGGTTTAAGTTGGATATCGGGAAGAATTTCTTCACCAAAAGGGTTGTCAAGCATTGGAACAAGCTGCCCAGGGAAGTGGTGGAGTCACTATCCCTGGAGGTATTTAAAAGACATGTAGATGTGGTGCTTAGGGACATGGTTTAGTGGTGGACTTCGCAGTGCTACGTTAACAGTTGGACTCAGTGATCTTAAAGGTCTTTTCCAACCTAAATGATTCTATAAGTTTATGAAATATAAACCAGGAACTGAGAGGGATAAAAAGTGTTTTGAAGGTCACTTAGGAAAGGATGAAAATTGATTGTAGAAAATTCATTAAGTACATCAAAACCAGAAAGCCACCTGCAGAAGTGTCAAGACAGTTTGATGACAGAGATGTAGGAATGGCACTGAGGGTTGCTAAGGCCATAACAGAAAAGCCCAATGACTTCTCTGCATTGGTCTTTACTGCTGAAGAAGCTGAGGAGATTCCCATACCTGATGCATCCTCTGTAGCAGATAAGTCAGAAGTGTGAGGTGAGTTTGAAGCAAATATACAGGAAATATTAGACCAAAGAATTAAGTTAAATATTAATAAACCACAAGGGCCAAATGTTGTTTGCATGTGAAACTGCAGGACTGCCAGCCAAACTGTGTAACTTGCTATTACAAGCAGCCCCTAGATTGGAGCTGGATGGCAAATTTAACTTGAATCTATAGAAAGGATGTAGAAAGGCATCCTGGGAATTATACGTCAGTGAGGCTGATTTCCATTCCTGGGAGCATAGTCTATGATGAAGAGTAAGAGCATTGCACTCTTATCTTCAGTGCACACCAAACACTTAGTGAGTTATATGCATGTTGTGGGGGAGTTAATGTATGAGAGAAGATCATCATGCAAGGCATTACTTAGTAATTTTCTTCCATTAACCCTGACAGTTTGCCATAGAAACGAAGACATAAAGCACAGAAAATCTAAACTAAATAAACAAGTGCCGCTTAATTGGGGATTAATAAGCATGTTATTTACTATTTTCCATTTTGTTTCTTCTGCCTTTTGAATTATGAGAGAAAAATTGGTTCTCTTTAGCACTACATTTTGATGTTTTTTAGATAGACTTGCTGAAGTCCCACTGTACCTGAAAACATGCTGCTTCACAGTGAGCAAATCCTTCCCTGAGGTGCTGGGCCTTCAGTTTTTCAAAGTCAAACCACATATCCACTGCAGTGCTTAAAATATGTACCAAATCTTGTAGGGTGTTTTTCTGCCACTGATAAAAATGTGGGTTCCTCATTCTCAGAGTCTTTGTAGTCCAACACTTCTGAAATGTAATGTTACTTCTCCTCAGGAAAGAAAAACTCTCATAACACTCCATGGAGGTGGATTAGCCTTGACCTGGATATCCTGGGAAGTTCCTGTATGCTTGTATGGGCAGTTTCAATGGTGCACACAGCACAGGTTGAGAGGCTCCATGGAAATCAGCAGACATTACTGAATCCATAAGGAACTCAGAGTTGTGAGCTTATTTCTCTCAAGAATTCCCAAAATAGGCTAAGATGATTCAGGTAGGGGACCTTGGGATTTTTTGCATCTAGGAGACTCGTTATTTTGTCTCAGTGATTGTGTGATTTTACACTCATATATGGTTAACAATGATGCAATCATTACCATTTTGGTTTTATTGATGAAGAAATTACTTTCTCATGTAAATCTAACAGAAATGAGGAGACTCTAACTGAATACAGCTATTTCTTTTCTACGGAGAGGATGCATAAGAGGTTAATGTTTCAATACTCTACATTTAAGAGGGCAAATCTATAAATTGAATGAATTTCCTCCAGAGACAAAAATGTTGCACACAATCTGTATGGAGACCACCACTTAAGGTTTATGTGAGAACAGTTCAGAATGGTGTAGTTTAATCCACTCCACTTTCTAATTGCATTGCAGCACATCCTGCCCTGAATATAGACAGCATTAGCTGGATCTTTACTTTTATGATTATTATTATGTTGCCCATTACATTTTTCAGTACAACATGACTGAAAAGCTCCTTCCACAGAAAAAAAAGAGACAATGAAAAGAATCTGGACAATTAAGAAAATCCAGTGGGCTACTAAATCATTTATTGAAAGACTAATCTTCAGAATTCAGAAAACAATCATTACAAAGCAAGTGCAATAGAAGACAAAATAAAAGAAATCTGTGTGTTTAGGACAGATTACATGGAGTCTGAAGGTTTACATTCTAATTTCAGTAAGGTCACTGACAGTGCTGTCACTGTCTTCAAAGACTAAAGAGCAGGATTCCTGGAAAAGAAATTCCAGTTTCTGTAAAGAGATACAAATGATCAAAACCACATGGTCACTGCAGATAACAAAGTGTGGGATAATCAACATTTTTTACCATTAATGGAAATAACTTTGCAACATTTCAGTAAACAGAGGCTGCATTATTATTACTATTCTTATCCAGAATTAAACTTTGAAGATATTTGTGTTTGTTAGTGGAGGAACAAACATTCTGACATTGACAGTAGCTTGCAGTGGTGTAGAACAACATTGTAAAATTATACTTGTTATTCTATGTATGTACAGATGAGAAAGGGGGTACAAAATAAATACATAAACAAACACATCATCTGTTGTTTGTAGGAATTCTACGTATTTAATGTTGAAAAGAAAATGTTTATTTTAGATTTATTTGTAAAATGAGCAGTTAGATGCTTCCAAATTTCATAATGCATGCAACAACAACAAATTGTAATGAGTACTGGAAAAAGGAAGGACCAAAGGGGTCAAATCTGTATGGCACCAAGAATTTCTTTTTTCACAGGGAGCCAGATTTTGGAGGTAACACTTCCGAGGTCAATAAAGTGAAAGGCATCTTGCACTATGTGTAGCCTTTCTCAATCACACGTCTATGGAAATGAAGGACAATGAAATTAGATCCTGTCCCATCTGCCAAAGGACCTCGTAGGAGCATAAAACAAAGAAATTGTCCTTTGCTGGCTGAGTTCTAATCCCTTAAGCCTACTTAAGGTTTCAGATTTCTTTTGCTTCAAAAGGCAATAAATTAAAGAAAGTAGCTTGTAATATTGCTCTTTTGCACACACACACAAAAAAAAAGCAACAATGAAGAATCATCTTGTCCAACTTTATGCTCTTAGCCGACCTGGTATGAAGATCAGCGCTGGTTAGAATTTGCTTCTTTGGAGGCTATAATATACTGTAAGACGTCCATCTCTTTAGCACATGTCGTTTAATCATATCATCCTGAACCTATGTGTTCAGTCCAATTGATTCTCCTATTAAGAAGGAAAATGGTTTTCTTCAGATCTTTAATGTTTTCAGACCTAGTGGGAACCCACACAGCCATCAAACAAAGACTACTATGGCACTGAAACTATTGAGCTACTATTGCAAGCCCACTGCAGTGATCATTAAATAAGGTTGCTATTTATTACTTGTCCTCACAGTAGGGAAAAAATCAATTGAATCAGGATGAAGTAGACTGACCTGTTTAGTTGGTGAAAAAACAAGAGTGGCCGAGGTGTATAAATTGCATCTACTTTTTAAAATTAATGCACAGCAGCTCTTTTATAGGTAACAAAGGGAAAGGTGATAAGTGTTATTGCCTAAGAGATTGACAGTTTTTCTCAGGGGAAGAGGGACCTGTGAAAATAAAAGCACCACTTGTCAGTGATGACTCTAGAAGGAGAAGGAAACTAACCTCGTGCCCCAGTGCTTCTGAGTGGAGTGCCAGCATTTGGCTTCAGCAGACTTTTCTCTTGAAAAAACAGCTGAGGAGGTTTGGTTACCCAGCAACTTTTTTCAACTAACCAAAACTAAAGACCTTTTCAAAGCCAAACCTGTCCCATACCTTCAAAATATGAAGGCACCTAATTTAGGGATGTTTCAGTAGGAATTAACCACGAAGAGCTGAGCCTGCACAGCAGTCCCAGAGGCACATCCAAGCTGAGAAGAACAGCTGGCTGCCCACAGCCCCCCATACTGAGCCCCTGCTTCTCCCTCTAGCCGGCCAGCCGACCTGAAGGCAGTTTGGTTAGAGTCAGCCTAGCAGGCCTTTCAGTCTAAAATGAACATCAGAAAGGAGATGGAGCAAATGAAAAAAATACACATTCCTCGTGGTGGATGGATTTCTGTGGACGGGATTTTTCCATAGCTTTGCAAATAAACACTGCTGCATGTGGTCTTTCAGGCCAAAGGCAGATGTGTGAGCCTTTTTGCCTTACGAATCTCCTCACTATCTGCTAAATGTTGGTTTGTACAATGCTGCTAGGTATCTTTCACTGATTTCTATTTTCTTAGCAGTGAACAGTGAAAGGATGTGACATTTAAAGTTGTTTCTGTCTCCAGGTGGTGGGACATGGAAGATCCATATCAAAGAGGCATGAGAGCAAGCACACTGGGATTTGATTACAAGCCTGAATATTGACATTTCCCTTAAACTCAGGGACAGTCTAAACAACTTTTTTCTTCCTCACTTCTCAAGGTACATAGACAAATGGCAATAAGAGTCTGAATCTTGCTTTTTAGCTGCCTCACTCCTATTTTTTTAATTGATGTATATATTTTCTCATGGTTTAAGTTAACAACAGCAAAAGATCTGTGTCAGATTCTGTGTCTCAGTATGGTAGCTTTCATGTGTAAAGCTGCCCAAAAGCCATCCTATTAAGGTAACCTTAGGATTTGCCAGTTTATGGCCACAGAACTTTGAGTTGAAACTGCTCAGCAGTGAAAGAGCAGCACAGATGGGAAGCCCCAGAAGTGTTGCCTGCTGTATGGGAAACTCCTGGTGTATTTCAGAGAGAACATTCACACATGATTTGAATTCAGAAATGTACTGAATTCAGAATTCATTATAGACTTGGCACTTCTGAGGAAGCAGAAAAACACTTTCTATGTCCATTTCATGGCAGGAATAACATTTGGGGGATTTAGAGAAATATACATAAAAAAAAATTGTAACATCATTTCCCCACAATTCTGCAGAGAATATACAGTTTGGGGACAATTTGGAAATCAACCATTTCAAAAACCAAGTAATATGGAGCTATACAAAAATCTAGAAGAAAGAAACGCTCAAAATCCAACAAAAATGGAGCAGGAAAACAGTGATTTAAATATGAAGCAAGGCTTTGGGGTAGGGGTTTGCAGTCCCAGTTTATCCACAGAAAAGTTATGACTGTTATTACATATTTTACTTATCTCCCCAGAGTATCTACTGGGTGTGAAAGCCAAATCTCTGATGTGTTACTAACTTCAAGTAAACTCTGTCCTGAGCTATTAGAACATAATCACAAAGATAAAACTAGTAATATTTATTTTTTTGTATCACAACAAAATGAAAAAGAGTAGGGATGATTATGTGGCCAAGACTATAAGTCATTTAATACTATGAAGCCTCAAGCCCCTGTTATTGTTTTCTGTCACCCTTACTCTTAAACATTTATATTCTCAGGAGTAAAGGTAATGGTCTTTTGGTGCCTGCATGCACATACTGCACTAAGAAGAAAGTTTGACTATAGTGGTCAATGTGTATCTGGTGATACTGGATAATTATTTACTACACTTTTTCAGTATACAAATCACTATTTAGTTTTTTAAAGCCCTGTTTTCAAAAGCAAATATGAAATTAATTATTATTCATGCAGGTTTGTTGTTGCAATTTGGACTGAGTCTGATAGCTACCAGCTACACCTCATTGTAAGTGTTCCACATCCAAAAATTTAATTTCTCTTTAAGGACACATCCTATGCACTTCCCCTGTAAATATATCTAATTTAATGAGGTTTTACTACCTGATCAACAGTAAGCTACAAAATATTTGTTTCCAAAGGAAATGAAGAGTAGCGTTTTCACATTGTTTAATGGTATGCATTAATACATTAATCTCTTGTAGACATAGAGTAAGTGCATCACAGAAGATACCTGTTACCTTCAGCCTTTTACTGCAAAATTGAAAGTCATTATTAACTCGTTCTATATTAATTATGATCGCCATTAATCACAATGATCTTGTTCAGCATTCAGATGGCCAGAAAGAACTTCGTCACTTGGAAAGTCAATGCTTTATTCCAGAAGGACTGAGTCACGTAAGGTGACTCAAAAACTTTATTTTCATATCAATATAATGTCCAAATATCAACCTGATTAATAGTTTATAACTTGAGCCATTTACTAGATTTTCATTTTGTTTGGTTCACAGAAATAATGCAGTTTTTGCAAAATATTTTTTTCCTTATTAATATTTCAGCCCAGTGGGGAAAAACAGTGCCTTTTCAAAACTGAGCACATCAAATTACAATGAGGCAAAACTTATATGTGTTTTGTCTGGGTATCCCAGACAGAATACCCATTGCAAACATTTTACCCAGATTTATTTCAAATACATCTAGGGCACATAGTTAAAAAGAAGAATTCTGAAGACTAGTCCCAGCCTGTCGTATGACAGGTAGCGCCATATCCACTGCACATGCACATCCAAGCAGAGCACGTCTTGCTCATTTCAACTTAAATTCTCTTCAGATACTTCCCCACAAATGAAATTGTAAAGCTTGTCATTCGCTATCATAACAAGAAATGCTTTGTTCTGTCCAAAAATATATTGGCGAACAATTAGAAGTGTCTGTCAACAACACATGTGACAGGTGTGGATGATAGTATAATAAGACTTGATAACTCAAATGGCACCCGAAGCACTCGAGAGCATAAACACTTATGCTCTCTCTTTATTTCTATACCAGTTCTAGTACAGTTCTTACCTTTCTTCATTGCCCAGAGAAACGTAACAGGTGGAATGGTCTTATTACAGTTCATGCACAAAATTCAAATCTGAAATTCCTAAAGTTTCTTATTCAGCACTAACGCAAGCCTAGATGTTCCCATTGTGTCATGTGGACAATGACACCTTTCATCACACAGTCATTCGTGATGAATTTGTGCCTTCATGTAGTACTGCTCAAGTCAATGTGATTTTTCTCATCTGCCCAACTAAGTATGCAAAGTACTGTAGCCTGCTAAAACAAAATCCTGCTTGATACAAGTGTTGAAAGTCAAGCTGACACTTCTTATTTGCTGCTTTAAAATTTAGTATCAAATAGATCTTATCAGAATTCGTGGTTTCAAAATTTTGTTGGAAGCAAAAAGTGAAGCTGAAAACCAACAGAAAGAAGGCAGCATTTGAACTCCAGAGAAATCTGTAACAAAATCCTTGTTGGTTTCAGTGGAACAGCAGTTCCTTCATGCGCTATAGCAAATCAGTAAGTAAGACTTACTGTGAACTTCAGGCATCCTACAGCTTTGCAGAACACTCTCAAGTATTTCATAAAATCCCCCAAAGCGTCTGAGAAAAGATACTGAGAAATGACTGAAAAGGTCAAAAGTAAAAAGAGAAATGAGAGAAGAGGAAAAAAAGACAATGCTTAGCCAGAAAAGCAGATGTAAGGGTTGAAAACAAGTGAGGTGCACTGACAATTATAGGAAGAGAGAGAACTTGCTCAGTCAGAGCTCTTTTTCCCTGTGAATGAGCAGTAAAGAGAAAACGACTGAAAATTTTCACTTTTATTTGTGTTGCTGTTAAGCTATAACAGTATGTTTCCTCTTTTGTGAATAAGTGAAATTAGTATGGTGTAAAATGTAAGTTTGTGTAGTCTGAATGAAAATCACAGGTATGAAACTTCTTATGTTGCAAACTTTTAAAGGTTAAAATCATATAAACTGTCAGAAAAAATTTTGAGGAGTACAGGAAGCCTCATCCCTTGTAAATCAGATCTAGATGGGACAAAGGCACCACTAAATACACTAAACAGTGCAAGATTGCACTGCTGAGAGGTTTCACTGGATGACCTACTTGGCCTTTGCTGTCTTTAAATTATGTAATTCTCCTTAATGCTATATTAAGATTTTGAGGCAAAGCCAAAGTCTCCTAGAAACATTTGCCAATCCTTTTAAGAGAGAAAGCTAAATAAACCCTCAAAGATCCTCCCAGAAAATCTCCACGTCTGGTAGAGGAGAGAGGGCTCCTGCAGGGATGGCTTTCTTTTCCCCTCTTTTTCCTGCATGTTTCCTCTGAAATGCATCTAGAGCAATACTTTATAAATGATGCAACTTCTCCGCAGGATTTTGAAATCCCTGCCAGAATAAGAGCCACAGCCGCTGCTGGGAGGATGTGAGTGGAGATGAGCTGAGGAGTACAAGCAGATGCCTGCAGCCAGCGGTAGCTTGGTGTGGCAGCAGCTACCCCCACCGGGTGCAGGCACTACAGAGGTAGAGGAGCACAGCAGCCCCTGTGCCAAAAGCTATGCCTCCTGGAGAGAGACATGGGTAGGAAGAGGCAGCAGGGAAGTATCAAGGAGCATGAACCTGGGCTGTTAAGTCAGAAGGGGATTTGGGAACAGTAGGGCAGAGGGCAGGGAAGGCTTTGAGGTGGGAAGAGTTGAGTGATGGGAGGGAAGGGGGTGCGCTAAAAGGACTCAGAGCAGCTCTGAGATAGGAAAGATGAGGGTCGGGAGTCCTGAGGCAACTGAAGGAAAGATGGGAGGCATCTGTGTTAGCAAGGGTCATGGGGCTCAGGGCAGCAAGCACTGAGAAACTACCACGGGACTATCCCTCATCCAGGCACCTGAACGCTCATTTAGTGGCAAGAAAATTAGAGCAAAACTGTACAGAGCTTCTCCAGACCTGCAATTTACCTTCTTTTTTGCTTTCAGAAATATAGGCAGCTTGAAAATAAAGGCTAAACTTTGTGAGCATTAACTGTAAGGTCAGATCTGAAGGTAATTTGGAACTGATAACTTCTTTGCCTCACACTTACCCCCTTCCTTACACAGTTATCCCGTGGAAGTTCTCCTTTTGGCAAGCTGGAGGTTTAACTTGGCAATTCTCATTTTCACTGGTTCTGTTTCCACTGCTTTTTTTGGCCGCTCCAAAGACCATGCCGGCAAGAGCACCTCAGACTCATACTTGCTGTCAATGCACCAAATTCCCAGGACTTTTTTGGGGTAGTTCAGACATATCCAAACTGCATTAGATTTTCTAATCAAGACATCCCACAGGTCCTCACAGCGCATCTAGCAAGACACTCTTAGTGTTTAATAACTTTTGTACTGTTTTCTCCAGAAAAAGGGAAAAGTTGAAAGTAGGTCCTGGAATGAGGGCAGTTATTGGATGGAAAAAGCACTGATATTTTATATTTAAACACATACAAATAAATGTTTTCTATGCGAACATTGATGTAATACTATTAATTTCATTATCCTTACAACTGTTTAGATATTAGCTGGAGCAAGGGTAAAATGTGTACATTCCCTGCATGTTTCTGCAACCAGGTAAGCAGCTGCATCCCAAATGAGCCCTTCACAATCCCTGCGTTGTAGTCTGTGGCTTCATTAAAGCAGCGTGCACCACTTTTCCATAATGAAGTGTGTGTTTTATTGCGGTTAATAGAATCATTTTCTCTGTTGAGCAGACTGCTATGTAAATCAGAAGATCTGAAATCCAAGGACACTTGTTTTCTTTGCTCCTTTGTTACCCCAACACTACATTCCTCTTGGTCACCGTGATAAACCTGAAAAGGAAGACTTCTATTAATAAAACATGGAATAGGAGAAAATATATTACACCATCTCTATGCCTGTTAAATTAATAATAAGCAAGTGATGAACAAAAATTGTGATTCATTATGCATTCTATGACAAAAAGAATAATTTATAAATTCCAAGTAATGTTATTTCTTCTGTAATAGCAAAATGAATCATCAGCTTTTAATTTTCTGCTATAACTATCTAAACCCTTTTAATAAGACGTTTGTCTGTCTCTTGAGGTGGCTAGCAATGTCTGATGGAAGTTCTCAGATTTTATAGTTATACCACTAATGTATCAGCTAAAAAATTGTACCAGATTAATTGCTTTCAAATTCAATTATCACTTAATTCATTATAGTTATTGTCCTATTACTCCCTGAAGTTTCACCTTAGATGTTACTCTATGTCCAAGTATATTTCAGCTACTGGATTTAACAGTGCATGCCTCACAGAAACACGTAATTTACAGCATTTTTCTAGCTGCAAATAGATAAATTAATTAATATTCACCAACCCCAACATTTGGAATGTTTGAAAATTTGACACCGTGCTAAAGCTTGTTAAAAAGCAAACCAGTAGTAAATAAGTTTTATGTTGCAACCTATTATGTGTTCTGCATGATCTGTTGCTTGTTTTGAAATGCTGCGGCTTTAATGTTTTTAGTTCCTATACATGTCATTGGAATTTTAAGGACTAGTTAACACACTGCAGTTAACATAACTTAATCCTTGATACAGAAGAATTTGTAAAAACTTTCCATCAAAGTCTGGCATGCCCTGCATGCATCGACTCTCTATCTAGCATGGCCATCATTTTTTATAAGATACTAAACAGGATTTGACATATCTCTATTTTTTGTGCATCACACAGAAAAGAGGAAGAGAAGTTGCTCAGCGACAAAAGATATGACCTGTCTTATAAGAAAAAACACCCACTATTGCAGCAGTTTTGTGTTTTGTGATGAGTTTCTGTATATTCTGTGATAGCCTGCACAGTGATATGAGTACAACTTGAAGGAAAAAGAAGACAATTCATACGTATGGATAGTAGGGCTGGGATACATACCCTGAAATTCATAAAATTTTATCTGATTTTAGCCTTGGATCTTTAAACCAAACTTTTTAGAAAATGGTGCTTCCAACTACTCTAATGAGAAAGTGGGACACTGTAACCCACCTATAGCTACGCAGAAACTTTTATCTTATCACTCAATACATGTAAGACAGGAGTCCAGGTGCTTACGAATGCTTTTGAATCCTTAAAACATTTAATTTGTTAAATCTTTTCAGCTTGTGATGGAAGCTAGACCTTTTATTGTGGGGAAGCTTGATGAAAAAGGCGTCATTAAGAATCAGAGAAGATACCAATATGTATTAACATTTTTTCCTTTCTTATGTATTCTGTACTTGCATTAGAAAGCTCATTACAGAATTATGACTAAGATCATAGTTTTGCAACAGACCAGCGTGGGAAGATACTCCTGCTCTGGTAGAACTATTAGTATCTTTGACAGTGGGGAATGAATAAGCTCTCTAGGGCATGGCATGCTCCCTTGTTCTGTGCTTGCATTGTGCATTGCATACTAGGAGCTCGGCTGAAGACCAAAGGTTCTTCGGTGCATGCCTGGCACAAGCAATGCAGATCATCCCATTATCTTCCACCTCACAGTATTTTTCATCTTTCTGTCTTCATGGAGAAGTATTTAACATAAGGTGGAATTTATCTTGCCTAATTTTAGCTATCTAAATGTTAGGACTCAAGTATAAGCTGATTGCTCAAGACAGCCTGTAGTCAGAGGAGAAAGACAGGCTTCTGCAGACAGCAATTCTCCCCACCCTACTGCAGGAATCTGCGTGAACTGCCATGCTCTGGCAATTTCCATCTGTCTTTCCCTCCCTTGAAATAGGAGACCAAATGTCTAAGTTTAAAGTGACTGCTGTAAAATATATGTATTCCCCTAAAACTCTATTTTTAAACCTTTGAAAATGATAAAGGAACTGTATTCCTGTATCTTTATCTTCCTTTATCTTTATCTTCTGTATCTATTAGCTTTAGAAATAAATTAGATTTCTTAAAATAGATTTCCTTTTCCCTTTGTATGTCTTTTGCATTTGATAATGTAACTCCAATTCTATTCTCCATCCCTGGGACAGCTGAATGGGAGTTTTCCATTTAGAAACCTTCTCTATGTGACCATGTTCATAATGTTTAAAATGGGCTCTGACAAACATGAAAGAGCTTTACTAGTAATTGTCCCCTAAAATCTAAAGCTAAGCCTTAGTTTCAGCCAGTTATTATGAAAGTGAAATACATTATATCCTTGTGAAGCTGTACTAGGATTGCCAGTTCCCACAGTTTTGTGGTTTGTCTACTACCTGGCAGATTTCTTAGATTTCACTTCTTGTAACTGAAGGTTGGCTTTCATTAAACAACAGCAACAATAAAAACAACAGCTACAAAACTGTTCTCTTTTCCTAACTCATGTTTCCTAACTCATGAAAAGCTTGAAAAAATTATCTAAATATATGTCAAGTATATAAAAACCAGGAGATAAGAATCCAAAAATGCATTAAGATATTTATTGTTGCAAGGCAACAGTATGCTATGTAGCATAATACTTGCATTTTGAATATTGTGGCTGGGAATACTAATAAACTTAATTATACTCTGGAGTCAACAACAATTTATTGTTGGGAGCTTTTTTAGCGACAACAGAAGAAGAGCAGTAAAATTCTGAAGAACAACATTGGTCTCTGAAAGCTAAACAAGGGCTTTCCAAAAAACTAGGGATATCATTGCAAGCTTTCCTCAAAACTTTTAATTATAGAAGGGACAATGATCTGTTTTATTGAAAGTGAATCCCTTTGCTTTGAGGGTACTAATGCACTGCAGTAAGTATATGATGATAAGGTCTATAATAACTGTATAATAATAAAGGCTCGAAAGAGGAAATAAATGCTTTCACATTGGAGTGTGAAACATTGTCATTTTTCTTCTGATTTATGATCTGTCGTGAAAGGCCTGATCCCATGGAGCTGAGTAAAGAGTACCCAAGAATTTTTTTACCTCTCATTGTACTATTGATGTAATCAGATCCAACCTTGATATTTGACACCGTAAGAACATTACAGAATGGTCTTGCACAGACATTAATTTCAGTTTGACACCTCACTGGCACTTCGTAAATCTTAAAAATTACATTAGATGCTTATATTTCAATTACAAGAAAAACCGGAACTCATTGATCCAGGTTACTTGGTAAAGGTACCTAGGAAATGAACACATATACAGTGAAAAGAAAAACAGTAAATATTGCATATAAAAAGAGGACACGTAGTGATTTCCTTTTTTTAAGAAGTCAAGAAAAACAGCACTTAGTGAATACATATTAAGTCATGGTATATCTTCACAGACAGAATATCTGTAATAATACTTGGAACCTGAAAGGTATTTGAAGGCTTTAAATGGTTTGGGTTTTTTTTTACTTTTCTTATTTCTTTGGAAATTGGGGATATGAGCTGCTTTTGTCCTCAACTTTTTAACTTACTGCAGCATATTTTTAAATTGAACATGACTTACTCTTATAATAATCACTCATATATTTTTAAAAGTGTATGAATAAAACTAGGCATGTAAAACTCTTGCCAAATTTACAGGTCTACAGGTAAAACGCAACCCTGAAAAGAAAAATATTCCAATTAGTTATTGTGGAAATTGAGTCTGCCCCTTGCTTAAGCAATTTTTAAGCAAAAATAAGAATTGTTTATAATACCACTGGAACTATTCCCTGGCACAATAAGCCAGTTACACCTGACTAAAATACTACATGATGCTATATTGATTCTGTCAAATTTATCTAAGGAATTAAGTGATTAAGACAAGCTGTATCCTTCTCTGCCTGGTTTCTTACCTGCTTGCTTGCCAGACTGCCATATTCTTTCAGCTACCCAATTTCCACCTGCCTGTGGAGTTATGCTGCTGGCTCCTCAGGGACTTAGGAAGATGGGATATGTCTAACTAAAGAGAAAGCTGAAAATCCAATGATTTTCTGCTTGTTTTTGATTTTTGTTTTAAATAGATATTTTTAATCATGATTCCCCCTTCACACAAAAAATAAATCCAAACTTTTAACTTTCCATCTCCATTCAAGAATATTATTACCTGAAGTAAAATTTCTTGCCAGATTTCTGATGAGCTCTATGCATTACAGTATCTTTTTTCTTTCTTGGTCCCCAAACATGGGAGAGCATATCCTGAGGCCCATAAACCAGTCAAACACTTAACACAAAATCTTAGGTAAGTCATTTTAGTGTCTTGTTCTATATTTTTCTGCCATAATTTAAACCTAGTGAAATATAGGAATTTGAAATCCATTCCAGATATCCACCTCAGTGTTGGCCTTTCATAGTACTACTTTCAAATTATACATTTTTGTCAGTTTTACATGACAATATGGGTCTCATTTTTTTTCTACTTTGAAATGGTTTTTGTGTAAGAAAACACTGAAGGCTGATGCAAATGTGTTGAGTTCCCACTAGCTGATATTTTTCAAACGACCTTTCCAGGGGCAATCTCACTTTCCAAGGCAGGTCCACATTTAACTCTGTTTAGGTTCCCATACATTCAATATAGATCTATGGCCTGGATATCCTTGTCTTTCCTGCATCCTCCAAAATTTGAAAGCACAAGGGAACTGCGAAAAGCAGCAATAATTCAGCATGTGACCTAACAGAATGAGTTTTCCAGTTTAGGTTCAGTTGTTCCCATATTTTACCTCGACTGCTGTCTAAGTAACTACAGCAGTACCCCATGAAAAAAATATTTTAAAATATGGTCTTGTAGAAGGAAGGGAAAAAGTGAAGATTATATCAACTTTTAAAGAAATAGATATCTTTCACAGACTAAATTCATGTAATCACAGTAATGTATAAAAGTATATAATGAAGACTATGTAATCAAGGGTATACAAGAAAAGAGAAGAAAGTTAAATATTTCACAGAAGAATTTTATACACAGCAAGATGAATGGTAGGTAACTTGCATTGCAAAGCACAGCAAAAAACAAAAAGGAGTGAGTCAGGAAAAAAAGAGAAGGTGGCACCACTTTTCAAATCCTACCCATAGTTATTTGCTCCTTTTACCTCCTCTTTTTTATGTGGGTGCCTATATTAAGAGCTTATTTTAGCTACTCATTGCCAAAAAATATTGAAAATAGTGATGATAGTAATTCTGAAGCTGAGGTTACAGGTATCTATATTTGAATGCCAAAAGAAGGAAATAGCAAAAGTTGGGATTGTTTTTGAAAATGCATAAGCAGCAGAAGCACACAATGTTGCCCTATTAGAGTGTCAAGATTGGGATATTTCTACAGGAATACATTCCACAGGAACACAAAATGATACATAAGAACATAAAGACTCTATGGCACAGTGGAAGGTTTAGTTGTACAATCATGTCAGATACAAGAAAACGTGCTGATTCCCTGGCTACCTTTCCTAAAAGGATTAAGAAGTCAGCTTGCCCAGAAGAATGCATGGCTGGCTTTCATTCTTCTTGCTTTCAAACTGAGGTAAAAGAAGAATGCATGGCTGGCTTTCATTCTTCTTGCTTTCAAACTGAGGTAAATATCCTCTTGTGATTTTCCTGAGCTTTCAAGTTGCAATAAATTTCACCAAGATGACCCACCTAACCCGAACTGAAAACCAAGATCATGTTACAAAACACACTATAATATTAAAACATTTTTTAAAACCTTCTAGGTAAAGCCACTACATAGCCCATCTGAAAACCGATGTAAACTTCTATGCATCTATATCTTAAAAAAAGTTCCTAAATTCAAAGAGTGATTTAAACAATTTAACTTTTCTGAGAAATATTTTATGGGACAGGCCACCAGAGGGAAGTACTAAACAGTCTTAAGAGACACACCATTTGAGCAAGTTTTCAGTCTTGAATGAAATGTCATATGGCTGGAGGGTTTGGATTTACCTCTCTGAGGAAAGTGTGACAAGTGGCAATGTTTATTTTTTGTTTTAAACTTTCTATGGCTCCAATTTTTAAGGCAGACTTTTCTCCTGAAGAACAAATTTAGATTTTCATTCCCAAAAAGGAGATTGAATACTACTTGTGAACACCTATGCTGTTATTTACATTGCACCTAGACTCTGAGTAATTTATTTCTAGATCAACAGGAAAATAACCTATTGGCTTAAATAGGCCAGCATTTTGAGAAAATCAACAATATTTTACACAAGCCTGTCACAAGACTATTTTTTTCATTTATGCCCAAAAGAATAAATACATTACACACACGTCAGCCAGGAAGATTAAGCAATGATATGAATTAAAGCATAATCATGGAATCATTTAGGTCGGAAAAGATTTTTAAGACCATCAAGTCCAACTGTAAACCTAACATGGCCAAGTCCACCACTAAACCATGCCACTAAATGACACATCTACACATCTTTTAAATACCTCCAGGGATGGTAACTTGAGCACTTCCCTGGGCAGCCTGTTCCAATGCTTGACAACCCTTTTCGTGAAGAAATTCTTCCTGATATCCAATCTAAACCTACCTTGTCACAACATGAGACCATTTCCTCTCATCCTAACACTTGTTACTTGGGAGAAGACACCAACACCCACCTCGTTACAACCTCCTTTCAGGTAGTTGTAGAAAGCGATAAGGTCTCCCCTCAGCCTCTTCTTCTTCAGGCTAAACAATCCCAGTTCCCTCAGCTGCTCCTCAAAAGACTTGTTCTCTAGACCCTTCGCCAGCTTTGTTGCCCTTCTTTGGATGTGCCCCAGCACCTCAATGTCTTTCTTGCAGTGAGAGGCCCAAAACTGAACACAATATTCGAGGTGAGACCTCACCAGTGCCACATACAGGGGGATGATCACATCCCTAGTCCTGCTGGTACAAGCCCTATTTCTGGTACAAGCCAGGATGCTATTGGTGTTCTTGGCCACCTGGGCACACTGCTGGCTCACATTCAGTCGGCTGTTGACCAAATTACAGTATACTGTTTAGAGGGGTTAGTGTGTCCAAAGGTAGGAAAAAAAGACCTCGACTCTTCCTACAATTTAAAACTGTGCTTTCTCTGTTAATGTAACTTAATCAAAAAGTCTCTGAAGGGCACAACATCTTTATTGATCTTAAAAACTTAACAGAAACAACACTATTTAGTCTCATATAACAGCAGATGGCACTCTATAACTATTGGCATGTACATGTATGACTGCACATATGTATACATATGCACACAATCAAAAAAACTTACTGCTTTCCAAATAATGAGACCTCAGAAAAGACTAGGGTCTAAGTCTATGACGCTATTTTCTCTCAAAATATACTTGAAATACAAAATGTCTCTATTCAAGATTTTAGTGAAGTTTTCACAATGGAAGATCTTTTACAGAAGAGAGATAAAATCTATTTCGGATATATTTTCTCTGCCCTTTGCTGGCTTTCAATGTCATAGAAGTCACCTCTCTTGAAAATAAGTGTATTGCTCTTTATAGATCAAAAAAAGATATACATAGGGGTGGGTTTTTTGCAAACACCAAATTGGAGTATCTGCTTAATGTTGACCAGAGACCCCAAGAAGTACTTAACATGTTAAGACTGTATTAAGAAGAGGAAAGAAAGGAAATATGACACTATCCATTGCAGTCTTATTAGAATATGCAAGAAATATTGTAATAACATTATATAAATTCTGTGTCCTCTTGATGTTTTGCCAAGCTTTATTCTCTCTTGTTAGAAAGAGGAAGAATATTAATTAATAAAGCTGGAGAAAGCTGAGAGAAGAACAATCATTATTCAAGCAAGAAGCAACAGTGGTGGTAGGAGAACAATGTCACTTGAAAACAGATTGTTACTGGATGCCAAATTACACTATTATTTTTTACCATAGTGGGTGGTTTTGCTTGAATAAGGACTATAGTGTTAAAAACCAAACATGCATACAATACGTATGCTTGAGCAAGCAAAACACTTGAGAGTTTGGAGCACGGTCTATAATCTGAGGATCAGGCCTAGCTTTCTTTGTACTATCAATAGTCCTGCATTTTTGCTAGCCAAGAGAACTGGCCAGTTCTTAGAGTAGCTGTGTTAATGCCAAAAAATAAAGTAACATCAGTGGTGACTAAGAGAAAGTTTTTTCTGGTTATTCCAGTTTTCAGAAATCTCCCACTAACCAAAGAGGCCAGAGCAGCCTGTCTTGAAGTACTGAAGACCAAATTCATCAAGATTATATTCAACAATAGGACTCATACCAGTTTGGACTCACATCTAGAGATGTAAGGACACATGCTTGCATTTAGGTAGAGGTTTTCTTTGATCCATACTTAGGGGAGAACGCTTGAGACTGTGCTGCCTCTTATTAAAGACTGAAGTGTGACCCCATGGAGGGGCTAGATCAGACCATTATATATACACCAGCTCCTTTTGGGGTGATATTGCACAACCAGCAATGACTAAAGGTGCTGTGCACACAAGATGGATCCTGATATCATCTGTTAGGTTGGGAACCATCTGCAGTCAGATCTCAGTCTCATTCCACACTACTAAGTAATCCTAGGAATAAGATGTACGTGATAGTTGAGAACACACTAGACTTTACCCTGCTTCCTGACCTGACACTCAGATGGAGGCATACACACAGTTGGCTGATTTAAGACCAGACCTAATAAAGGATTTAAACAACTAAAATCTGAGCTTGGAGCCTAAATTCTTCTGCAGAAGAAGTTAAGACACTGGCAATAGGATACCTGGATCCTAATCCTTTTCCAAACAGGCTTTACACATTTTTTACATGGTGTTTGTTCTTTAAATCCTTATAAAGACTCTGATCAGGACAAGAACCCTAGATGCCAAGCCAGTATACAGAAAAAGCAGTCTCGCTTTGTGTTGTGTCTTGCTCTCTTGATAGAACAATAAATCTTGCATTCTTTTTGCATGGTAACACTACCTTAACAGGAAGAGCTGGAAATGTTCCCTCTTTCTCCCATAGTGTATTAAAGTGTCTATAATGGTTAGGAAGCAGTAGAAAATACAGGTGTGCATCCTGTTGGGTAGGTGAGAGCATGAAATAAGCCTTTCCATGCTTCTAGGATGAGTGCTCAAATTGTATCCCCAGGAGAAATTGCTTATCTAGCTCTCTTTTAAGAAAGTCAACTTCATAATTTTTTTCAGTAGTCTGTTCCAGTTGTGTGTTGGACACTCCGTATGATAGCTTGTGAAATAACCACTGAGCTGCTCAGCCCTGAGTAGACAGAGACTGGCAGGGAGGTAGGAGGAGAAATGTGCCCAGGCAGTCAGAGATGTGCTCCTGCTGAGTTGGGCAGGACTCGATTTCTGTTTTGGACATAGGCACCAAACTCCATGTTGTATTTGAGCGAAGTCTTTCAGGACTTCTACTAACACATGAGGCCTTGAATGCAGGATGCTGTGAGACTGAGGGCCTGATCCAAACCTTTGGTGGTCAAAAGTCATTGACAGCAAGGAGTTTTTGATTCAGCTCAAGACACTACACCTCTTCTTTAGAATATTTTCCTTAGTACGTGAAGCATCTGGAAAGTGGTTAAGAGGAAACCACAATGGAGAAAACCATGCTTGTTTTCCTCTCCTACAATTATTCCCAAATCCTATTTTCAATCTGCATTCTGCTTATTTTCAGCAGTTCCCCCTAGCATGCGATTCATCTGGCTTGGCAGCTGCTCTGTGTGCAGTACATTTCAAGAAGGAAGGGGACAGAAGCACAGGCACATTTCCAAGAAAACAGATAAACTGCTTTGGTGTCACTGACTTAGAAAGTGGGTTAGTCATACTCTACAAGACTAGTATCCCTGATTATTTTGTCTTGTGCAGACCAACACACATCTGTGCTAGCCCACCTCTTGGAGCATAATTCAGCAGGTCTTCTCCTCCCCTGAGAGTACAGCAATAAACTTAGAATATGTTTTGCAGTTTACTATTTAAATAATGCAAAGTATTCTGCTTTTAAGGCAGCATGTAAAGCTGATTTAGGGATTACTGTTATGTTGCTTCTCTTTTTTTAGATACACTAAGTATTTATCTATACATTTAAACCTTTATCCAGACAGAGAATAGGTAGGCAGATTAGATGATAGTGAACTAACAATTTTCACTGTTCTAAGCAGAAAAAGAAGCGTTATTCAGCTGACAAATTAAGAGGAAGCTAGCAAGTTTGTGTCATAAAAAGGTTAACTGGAAACTAAAAAATTTTATGATTTACATTTGATGAAAAAATTAACATCATATAATGAAAACAAAAGATGACAGGTTTGTAAGGTCATGATATGAAACTGTATATAACTGTATGTTGCAGAAAAAAGGAGGAACATATAATATTCAGTGGGTCTGAAAATAAGTGGTAGCATTTCCTTTTTGCTAATTATTATACAGACATGTGCTTAGCACTTACCTTATGAAAGCAGGTAATTTCTATGTCCAAAGAAACACAAAAAAATAAACAAAAAAAAACAGAGTAACAAAATTTTATAAGTTTTACAGTAATAGACTCACATGCATACTAAACTAAGGTGTATATAATGCTCTTATTTTACTTCTCTTTTCTCTCCCTTCCTCCCACTTCTGACTGAGATTGATTGGTATAAACTTAAACTGAGAAACTAATTACTCAGGTGCATATTCCATTTTCAAATGCTTAAATAATCCTGGCTGAATAAACGTTGCTGCAATGATGGAAAAACAGGACCTGTCTGAGAACGTAAAAAGTCTAGTAAATTTGAGGAAGAAGATCAAGAGACACAAGAAAAGGAAACAGATAAACTCTAAAGCAAAGGAAGAAAATTAATTTAAGAGTCCATTTTTTTTCTTTTTCTAAGAGGTAATTCACCCAGAATGAGCACACTTTAGGCTTTACTGGAAGCTATGGCAGATAGGTCACTGACCATGGGATGTGAGTTATTATATTGTAAATGATTAATGGATGCCATAACAGGTTTGAGCTATGTACAATTATAAAACTGTTTGAAATCAGTGGAGATGCTGAATAAATGCAAAACAATCAGTAGCTATATTCATACTGTCTTGCAAGACTGCCTCCAACTCTCCCCTCAAAGCCAAATTCCTTAAGAGCCTGTGCTATCTAACCAGAGAAGTGAATGTCACAGAGTATGCCACCTGATAACCCCAGGAAGTGCCACGGGATTTTCTGCATATGTGAGTGGTCTACAGGATATAAGCTCAGCCCTTTGATGAGAACATCCTTGCGTCTGCCACTACAACCTGAAGCACAACACCCTTGCACCTTACCACCACACCCCCAAGCCACGCTGCACAGTATCACTCTGTGGGTTGGCTTACATGCATTGGCTTTTACAGGCTCTCCTTTACCAGCCCAGCTAAGCCGGCAGCCTCAGGAGCATGCAGCCTGCCTGGGTACATCTCAGGAGTAGCAGCACACTCCCTTTTTTATCCTGGTAGGGAGGAGTGTACCCTGCACCAAAATTCTGGAAAGACGACTCATAACCACAATCTTTTTTTTTTTATTTCTGTCACAAGAACAGAATATTGCTACTCATGTACACTCTACCGTATCAAGACTCTTTTCTTGCCTTGACAGGATTGTTCACCTGACAGAGGCATCTACCTGCAATGAGCAACCCATTTGTCCACCCAGAAATTCAGTAGAAAGCAGTCACCCTTCAAGTGTATTCATCCAGCAACATGCCTGGAGATCTAAGAGTGTGTCCCTGGCCTCTTCAAAGGAGCAGTATTTATATCAGGTGAGAAGAAGAGTACTTGTGAATCTATTTCGGGACAGCCAACCTATTATAAACCTTACCCTTATAATAAGGGAAGGAGGAAAGTGTGTTTAGTCCCTTAACTGCGATGTAGAGCACGTCTCTGAACCTCTGGTTACCTAAGAAGAGGCAACTTAAATAGTGGATTCATGGGATTGCTCCTGGCCCTCCATTTCATATTAGCAGTTTTCCTTCTTCTTTTGGCCCTGAGATAAGAAACTTCCTTGGGATGGCCTCGAACATTGCACATGTACCTTGGGCATGAATGTGGGCTGGGTTGTCAAAGTACATCTGCTCAGCAGCTGCTCATGTATGAGGCTGATATGTGCCACTTAGAGGACACAAGTGACTTCAGGAATTCAGGAAAGAATGACAGCTAAGTGCTGATTTCCCTTATAATGTCTTCAAAAATCAAAGCCTTAAACCCGCATGACATATTTTTATCCTGACAAGTCTCTGGCACAGGATTAAGAGACAGAAACAACAAGAATTCTACAAAGGTCCCTGTAGAAGGATGCCTGGGACACAATCAGGATGAATGGACACAGCTGCAATGTAGGTATGCGTAGATGACAGAACAGCATGAGAAGAAACACTAAGGCATTCTTGTCAGTAGGCTTTTAAGGATCATCATTCCCCAAAACAGCTTGTTGACTTTGATGCATGTGACTATACCACTTTATCTATATGAAGGGGAGGATTTCACAGACTGGTTTACAGGCTAATGTCTTGTGTACTTTGAATAACAGAAGTCAAAAGATTAGCCAAGTAACCACATTTTCTGGGATCAACCTGAGAGCACATTTGTGATGCATTTCGTGCTGGCTGCAAGCACTCCTGGTCTACTGGCTTGACTCAATAGTGATGTGGCAACAAGTGGAGGCTCCAATTTATTTATGGTTTGGCAAAGAAGGTCCAAGAAAAGATTAAAGGTAACAAATGTGAAACAAGGGAGAAGATGAGAGGGAATAAAAAAGTCTCATTTGATTCATACTTGTTTTAAAGTGTTTATTTATGCATAAATGAACATGTAATGAAACACAGTACCTGATAAATGAAAACTACTCAACTTCTGATCTCTACCCTTTAATATGATCCATGGTTCTTAACTCATGCAAAGTCTTATTAAAGCTGTGTTAAGAGATGCTGGAGAGAGACAGCTATTCAGATTAGTGTGTTACACTAATCTTAAACTAGAGTCATATATTTACTACTGCAATTTCTTATGGAAGTGGCAATGAAAAAAATGGTGTTATCTGTGAGTACATTCATAGTTTTACCAGCTACTGTTTTCTTAGAAAACTTCCTCTGTATATGATGAGCTTTGAAGGGGAAAATAATGGTAAGATTTTATGTCAGCCAAGAGACAGTACCTACTGAAAAAAGCATTAGCAAAAAGTCCTAACTCCACATTCACTTTAAATGCCTGCTTTTGAAATATTCTGGAATTCTTCTTACCTTCTTGAAGAGTCTGACACTATGTCATTCAACAATCAGACATTATGCCTACCACTGTATTTACTTATTTATGTTTCAAATTATAGGAAATTTCCATCCAAACCAGCAGAGTTTCTCTGTAATTATTCGTGTCCCCAACAACAGGAGCTACTCCAAGAAAAACATGAAAGATTTCTTAAGTCTCCAGGATATTTTCTCAGTCATGGCCATAATCCTAATCCTGAGGACAGAGAAGTGTAAAGTATGAACAGGAAAACAAAGAGAAAGCAATACATCTCCTCTTGCATAATGGAGATATGAGGCCTGGATTAAGGTTGTGGTTAAGGGTGATTTTTATCTGTTTCTAAGTCAACAATATTTCTTGTGTTCTTTAAGGTACAGCAAGTTCCATCTGTAGCTGGTAGCAAAAAGCTTTCTGAAGATAGTGGTTATTTTTAACAGTAGTTAATAGCTTGTGGCTTTGTTCAAATTTTCTACAAATTCTTACTGAGAGGCTTTGTTAAGCTAGAAAAAAAAAAAAGTTATAGCACAGTACCAGGAAATTTGTTTGAAGACTATTTTCAAATGGCTATTTGAACCTGTCACATATTTATACTTAAAGAGCACATAACCCAATTTTCTTTTCTTTAACAGGTAACCTTTGTTTCTTTACGATAAAGACACTGTGAAAGAGCTTTTGCTTTTCTCTTCTAAGGGCTTTCATTCTCTGCTATTGTTAAACCATAAAAAAATCAGTAATGTCATGTCAGTTTCACGGAAAGGTTCATTAACAACTTTTTTACCTGCATTCACATCTCTGCTGATTAAAGCTGAAAAAGAGAGAACAAGGGATGTCATTGGAGATGCTCTTACACCCTTTTTTCCAAGTATTTATGTGTACATAGGTGCTAAAAGGAAATAATCTGACAAGATTGTTTTAATCAATGCAAAGAAAAATCACACATGCCTGTCTTAGATGAACTGACTTTCTTTGGAAACTCTGGAAGAAGACATATGCAGAAACAAAGTCTGAATTTTTCATTATAGAAAAGCCAAACACTTCTCATTGCCCCCCGTCTTCCCTCAACCTGTTTTGTTAATATGTAACAAGACACTGAGTCCCTTTTTTCCGTATCATTTTGCAGACCTTCCCTATGTATTATAAAGAAAGCAAAAAAGCTTAGACCCCTTATTTTCAGTCTCTTTTTAGACTGCCTTTACAAATATATACTAGATTAAACTTTTTACACTGTAGTTCTACAGTATTTTATCACAGTGGTCCACATTCTTAATAATTTCAAATAAAATAGGAAATGTGGACTGCCCTTTTTCACTTCTATTATCTGTTTCAGGCACATGGTGTGGATAACAGTCTTATGATGTACATGAAATGGTAACCTGATTTTTAGTACCACGAGCTACATTGCATTTCTTGGGTATGAGAGGCAGCAACAGGCAACATGAGGTTCCATATCATGGGTGGATTTGGAGGGGAGACAAATCTTCCCTGGGAGATAAATACAGACATAAAGGGAACCATCTTGGATCAGTCCACCTGGTTTACCTCAACTGCTCTGCAAGGCCGGTGTTAGTGAAAGAATTTTGTAATCAGTTCATAATATGTATAAAATCAAATCAGCAGGACTAGATGACATTCACGTAAGGGGTCCAAGGAAGCTAAATAGAATTGCTAAATTACATGTTTCACAGTTTCTTTTACTATCATCTACTCTCATGCCATGTACTGTCAGACAGAAGGGAAAAAAGATAGCATAAATTTTTTAAACAAACAAACAAAAAAAAAAAAAACAAAAAACAAACACAAAACTTCAAAAAGGAATAAAGAGGCTCACAAACCAGTGAATATGGCTGTCAGTCCAGGCCTATTAGTAGAAATTATATTAGTAATCAGATAAATAAACGTAGTATAATTGAGAAGATTTAACATCTGAAGAGCAAATTTATGCCTCCCAAATTTCAGACATAGGAGTTCTTACAATGAGTCAGTAATCACGTGGAGAAGGTTTCCCATCTTAGCCATCTTGGATTTCAAAAAAACTATTAGGAACTAAGCTGTCATGTGCAAAAGTAGGAAGTTCTCTTGTGGATCAGTAGCCAGTTGAAAAATAAGTAACAAATTGCTGCAATAAATGCTCATTCTCAAAAAAGGGAGACAGTTGTCAGGGGAGCCCTGTGTGGAACTATCTTAGGCACTGAGCATATTCTTAAACAGTCTGAAAAAGAGACTGAACAATTACACTAAAAAGTATGCAAATTATAGAAAAATAACCTCAGTGACCAAAATTAAAATTGACCATAATATTCTGCAAAAGCATTTCATAATACTGAGTGGCAGAGTGATAAAATGGAAAATAAAATTCATTGACAATAATTTTCATAATGAACATGGTAAAACCAACCCCAACTGCATACAAATGATGAACTCTGAATGAACTTCTACCACAGAAGGAAGAGATCTGGAAGTCACAGGGTTTTGAAATCTCCATCTCAGTAGTTAAAAGGAAAACTGAATGCTAGGAATTAGTAAGAAGAAAACAGAATATGAAACAGGAAACTGCTATATTGCTGTACAAATTCCTGATGCAAACTGCTTTTAGTTATCATGCCTTGTTCTGGTCATTCCACCTCAAAAAAGATACAGTAGAATAAGCAAAGAAATGACACAAAAGGCAACAAGGGGGACCAAAGAAAATGGAGAAGCACCTTTCTATGCAAGCAGACCCTAATTGTACTAAAACTTAGCCTAGGAAACAGAAATTGAAAGAAACACATGACAGAAGCATGGCAAAGAAGGCAAATGTTGAAGAATTTTTCATTGTTTCTTATAATACCAGAACTGGAGGGAGTTAAATGAAATCATGAGGCATCAAGTTAAAAGCAAAGAGTGGAAGTAGTTTTTTTTCACATTCTGTGTAAAGGAGCTGCCTCTCGATGATTTGCCATCAGTACAAATGGGATTGAACAAAGTAAAACAAATGTGTATAAGAAAGGTCCACTGATGGCTACTAAACACAGTGGTGAACACGCAGCCTCTGCAAGACTCATGGCACAGCTTGCATCATGGGGAAAATATCGCTCTGAATTTTCCTTTCTTTATTCTCTTTCCTAAACTAACCATGATAACGGATGTCAGAGAAAATGTGTAAGACTGTAGAAACCCTTTGTCTGGTATGAGTTTGCTCACCTGTACAGAGAAGGAACAGAGTGTTAATTTCTCTATCCTGGCTCCTCTGGAGCCATGGGTGCCCTCAGGTCATACATAAGAACAGAGAGACTCTCCCTGCTTTGTAATAAGAGTGGTGAAAGGAAGCTGCTTGAATTTCCCCTTGTAACCCCTGCTACATTCAAGTTCAGTCCAAACCTGTAAGTTCTCCCCAGTAGAATTTAATGGGAATAAAATCACCATATTAGAAGTCAAGAGCATCTGGCAATGTGTTCAGTCCCACAGGTCTTACCTTTATGACTATGGAACTACATAGTACATACATAAATATTCATAGGAACACCTTGCAGAAAGTTCTCAGCCTTTCAGAAGGTTATGCCAATAGCTAATTTAAGATCAGGTCTGGGTTTATTGGCATTTTATTTGACTTCAGAAATGCCTTTAGAGACCTGTGTGGGCAACATTATATATAGTTCTTTCTAATCTTATTTTTTAAGTAACTATCTTGAATTCAAGCATTTGTTGAAAGGAAAGACTGTTCTCCGCTATTGTAAGGAGGATGTCATTGTAGAGGGATAGGGGTCATCTTTACCCATTAATCCACATTTCAAAATGCTCATTATCAAGAAGCAGGAGTTCTGAAGACAGAATTATGACAGAATTGGGTCTTTAACAAAACTTTGCTAAGAATTTTGCAGATTTGTCCTAGAACACATCAAAAATATAAAGAGTGTGAGGCAGTATCTTTGAAGATTTGGAGAATTTTACCTGACCTCATCTGATAGGTGTTGTATCATAGTCAAAAAATCACATGGAACAGTCAGGAGGTAAAAAAAATCACTGTATGACAAGATCAAGATACAAGGAAAGAGAATGCAGTGATTCAGGAATTATAACTATAGATATTTAATGGTACCAGGAAAAAATGCCATCTCTTCATAATGCATCTTATTACTCACCTAAATGTTATTGGCAATGCTAGGCACTAATGCACCTGCTAAGATATTATCTGCACTAATAAATGATATGAAGTAGCTGGGAAGGCAGACGGTATGTCGATAGCTGCAGCCTTTACCAGTCAGTTAGAATTGATTCCCTCAGCTCCTCTGAGCTCTGCAAACATTGCAGCATGAAATTTCATATGTGGCTGCAAAAGCAGGACTGCGTCAGAAAAACAGGCAGAAATGGCCTGCAAGTTTTAGTTTGAAAAAAGAACAACTTTTACTTTAGTTATTGTGACACACCAGAGTTTCTAGTTGAACTTTCCAGATTTAAATGGGGTTACCACTTAGGGCTGACTTTTAGAAATGTGGAACTTCCACGTCTGTCAATGGAAGCTGGACACCTGTGAGAACCAGATTTACACTTACCTGCCTTAGATTCATCGGTTTTGTGCCTCTGATGAAATTCGGTTCCAGTTAACTCAGGGACAAGCGTTGCTTTTGACTGAGTGGGACCAGCATCATTCAGAGTGAGAAAAACTCCTTCAGTCCCCAGGCAGTTCATTTTTCAACTGGCACTATTTAAACCTTTCATTCATATGTTCTTTCTCTCCCATTTAAAGGAAAGGGGCACAGTTTTAAAATTTGATCATACTGAGGCAAACAAACTGAAGATAAATAACTACAGAGTGGCCTACTGGTTATCTCCCTGGTGAATTAAAGGAATAATCCACATTTTAGGGAAGATAATGTATTTCCACATACGGCTTTTCGTGTATCTGCCTGTAGCACTCTTCTAGCCCATGCCACTAGATATTCCCCTGGACATCATGGGTAGGATTTTTCAAACCTAATTCTAGCTATCTCAAAGCAGTTGTTTATTCCTAACCATTTAAGTAAGAATAACCTTCCAGAATATAACTTATAATAGTAACATTTAAGGTTTACATAGCAGTCCTCTAAAAGCTGCTTTAAATGTCATTTCATACAACTGACCATTATCTCTGAGTCAGCACTGTAGACCTTTAAAAGTGCTTAAAAATAAATTACATAGCATACATTTTTTATAACCAAAATTACCTGTGGCGATGATTTCAGTGAATCACAGGATAGTGATTTTCTTCCAAAAAAATAAAAAATCCAAAGCTTTTTGAAGTTCGAAACAGGTATTAAAACTTAAATGGTCAAAAATCTATTGCAAAGGCTCCTTTGAAAATGTTAGGAAATATCCTAAAAGTGCATCATAGAGGGTTTAGAGTAAATGCCCTAGAAGGCTGGTGCCACTGATTATTACTACAGTAGCAGTTTGTCAGGTTTTGGTTAGAGAAAGATATGAATTTTGCTATTTTATCTGTACATTTTAGTTGCAATGCTAAATAAAATTGGGTTCTGCCATATTAATATAATCTCTATTTAAACATTGATTTCACCTTGTGTACAAATAGTAGGATTAAGAATACAATTTATTAGCAGAAGAGGTACAATATGAACAAATAAGAGCTCAAAAACATTATAATTCTGTAGCAAATCAAAATAGCTTATTTGCTTTTCATTCTATTTATTTGTTAATAGAATCATAGAATCATAGACCCATAGAATACTGTGGGTTGGAAGGGACCTTTAAAGGTCATCTAGCCCAACCTTCCCTGTAACGATCAGGGACATCTTCAACTAAATCAGGTTGCTCAGAGCCCCATCCAGCCTGGCCTTGAATGTTTCCAGGGATGGAGCATCTGCCATCTCTCTGGGCAACCTGTTCCAGTGTTTCACCACCCTCAACATAAAAAAAATCCTTTCTTATATCTATTCTGAATCTTCCTTCTTTTAATTTAAAGCCATTACCCCTTCTCCTGTGGCAACAGATCCTACTAAAAAGTTTGTCCCCATCTTTCCTGTAGGCCTCCTTTGAGTACTGGAAAGCCCCAATAATATCTCCCCAGAGCCTTCTCTTCTCCAGGCTGCACAACGCCAACTATCTCAGCCTGTCTTCATAGGAGAGGTGCTCCAGCCCTCTGATCATTTTTTGTGGCAGTCATTCAGGGCTGGGACTAATAACAACTGAAAAATACAGGAATTAAAAATTTCTAATAAAGCAGGGCTAAAATTCTCAAAGATATCAGGTACTGAAAATGCTGTGGTATAAACAGTTTGTGATACAACGAAGACAGTGGAAAACTTTTAAAAAGTAGGGGAATGAAACAATAAGTTTGGCTGCAATTTTATTGTACTAAAGAGATACAAATTCTATGTCTTGGAGACAACAGGCTGTCAGTAGCTGTAGATCAGGTATGTTTTCATTCCAATGCAATTTTTAAGTAAAAATAATGTTTTACTAACTGCTGCACAGAAAGACAAGCCTACCTCCAGTGAGGTTCTTTCTGTTGTATGTATTATTATTTTCCATGACAAAAGTGAACAATCGATTTTGGGGAGATAACAATTTTGTGCATGAATTAGCTAAAACAGAATATGGATAAAACCCAGATCCATTCAACTCATTGACAATCAAGCATCTGTGTTCAAAACATGCATCTTCAGCTCCCTTTCCTCTCACCCAGCCTGCAGGGTGGCTGTAGAGTGTCAGTCTTCAATGTCAATGTTCCCCTGATGATTAAACCCCTGACTGTGGGCATCAATGGAAACACCATGGCCATTACGCAGCTTGGCACCTAAGCACTTAAACGGGGACCATCTTTCTCCATCAGTCCCTAACCCAGTGATTGTTTCCAAGTACATCTATCATCAGTATGCTCTGCACAGGGATAGGGGTGTTGTAAGCTTTCTTTACACCATCTGCCTGAGAAGAGGGAAAAAAAAAACCCTGCTCAATAGCCTATGGTTTTAGCTGTAGTGGAAAGATTTAGGAACCAGTCCCAGACTATGGGTAGAGCCTGTTTCTTTCTTCCTAGTGTAGTAACTGCTTAATGTAAAATACATGGACAACCCTGAAATCAAGAAGTGGAGACTTCTGACTGTGAAAGAAAGACCTTGTCACAAAGCTGTAATATCACTGCCCTGATGCTCTTTACATCTGTTGAAATACAACAACCTCACTTCAAGAAAATAAGTGGAGAACACCACCCACAATCCAGTCTTGTCAAAAAGCTGCTGTCTTAGGTACATTTCCATGGCTTGGGGTTTGAATCTTCTTGCAGAGGAATACAGGCACTCTGAGCTGCAGGAGGACAGAGTTAAAAGCAGGGATAAGGAACATTTCTGACTGACAGCCTCCGTGCTAGAGACCAGTCCTGAGCATATTTAATTCACTGGTCTAGAAGCAGCCACTGTGCAGCATGTGTCACTAATCCACCTGAAGCTTCCCTGAAGCAGAGGGCTCAGCGTGGAGAAGAAATGCAGAGCAGCACTGACAGACAGCTGCAAGTCCAGAAATCCCAGCCATACCCACAACAGGGGAGCATGTCTGAGACCTCTGGTCATGCAGCTGCTGGGTGGAAAGCATCAAAGCTGCCAGTATCACAAGAGGTCTTGAAATTCCAGGCGTGTTCTTCAAAATCCCCGTGATCAGGGTTTCTGTTAGAAAGAGGATCCTGTTAGAAATTTAGGTCTACAGTAGCCTCATTTTTTAAATCTGTATTAATGACTTACATATTTAGAGTCCACCTTGGTCCTGCTAAAACACTTCAGTCAGTATTTGGCTCTGGCCTCTTGCTGCTCTATGTTGGCTCAGCACGGTTAACAGGAGTAGAGAGCCATAAAAGTTTGTTTTTGTTTTAAACAGTGTAAGTCAATCTGCCCCAGAATACACACAGAGAGTTGTTACACTGTTTAACAAGGTGCCATTTTTACATGGTCACTTTTTAATAATAATAACTACATTAGGCTGCTAGATGTGCCAACTAACATAAGTTTTCTTTCTTCTAACTAAAGAATACACTGTGAGGATTTTCTCTGCCAGAAAATGAGATTATTTATATCAAGTTAAGATCTTCTATGAACTAGTTGGTGTTGCCAAGTGCTTACTCCTTTGCTGCAGATGGTTATGTTAGGGCAGAGTTACTCTTTTTTAAGTTACTTCTATACTTGAAAATGTACATTGACAAGAGAATACAAATTAGAAATAAACCGCAAATGTGGTTCCAATGCTGTGGTCATCCAATTCATGAGGGGAATATAAGGGTTTATTCAGGCTTGCATGAATGATTCTGTGACAGAATTAGAGTGCTCATTTCATTAAAGACAAAATCAAAAACATGAAGACTACTAATTAAGGGATCAGCTTTTAAAACTGTAAGATCTAAGACTAATGCTAAATGACTGACAGCCTATTAAGTACCCCTCTGCCGCTGGCACCAACTGATCCTTGCTCAGATATATGGAGAAAATTGCATTCCTATTTGAATCAGCAGAGAGAAACAAAACATTAGCTTTGACAAATGTGGTCCTATTACAAGTGAGAAGCACCGATATATGTGCCTATACCACATTTGTCCAAACTGGGAAATCTGTTTAATTGGGAGGGGAGAAGAAAGAATGGGTTGAAGAAAAACTTGGAATGTGACAGTAGGAGGGTACATCTATTACTGGCGTTATAACTCTCAAAAATCACTCCTCCAAGGACAGAGGAAACTTACATGGCTAACGAATGCCAACATCTGTAGCCCAACAGCACATAAGGCAAGCATTATATCCAGCTGCTTTCAATTCCTCAGCTCAAATGACCAAAACCTCATTCATAACAGGGGCAGCCTGTAGCCTGCATCCAGGGTAAGGTGTAATCTCAGACCTCTACTTTTGCATGCAGCGAGAAGCTTTTCACCACTCAGCTGTTAGGTTGAGTTTAACATCATGGGTCAAAACATGATTGCAATAACTAGGTGCCATTTTTGTGGTAACATGGATGATGGCAAACTGGAGGCACACACTGAATATATAACGTTAGCAATGTAAGTGGGCATGTCTGTGTTAAGATGTTGACCTGTTTAGTGATGTTGCTCCTTCCCTAATGGTACGAAGTCTATGAGAAGTGTAGCTGAATGCATGAAACTTGGCTTCTAGCATTGAAAATGTCTTCAATAAAGGGACTTTTTAACTTCTGTTATAAATGATGGGAACTGATAGGGATTTTTGAAGGAGAATAACTGAGGCTTGAACTGGACATTAGGAAACTCATGTCCTGGGAGTACAGCATGAGATTGGCAATAAGAAAGGCTGTGGGATCTCCATCCTTGGAGATTTCTTGAAAATCTTTGGGAATTTCCAAGACTCAGCTAGACGAAGTCAAGGCTGACATGACCTAGTGTTGACAGTAATCCCGCTGTGGTTAGGCTGTTGTGACATACTTGATCTGAAGACTTTAATAACTGAATAGCTAATAAATGCATTATTTGTTTTAAGCTTTTTTTTTTTTTTTTCAGAGATCCTGGAGCATAGAGTAATCCTTGGAACAAGGACTCACAAATAAGTGCTTTATGAGGGCTAATTTCTCTCCAAGTGAATAGCAGCAACAGTTTCCTAACACTCCTGGCTATCCATAGTAAGAGCGCTCAGCACACTAAGTACAGCCTGTAGAGGCTATCAAATTGAGTTTTGAAAAACAAAAAATATCTTGTCTCCCTATCTGTGTTTTTTTCATTCCATTAATAATCGTATCCTCTCTTTGACTGCTTTTTGTAGCTTCTCCATCTACACTGATCTTTTGCATGCAGTACAGCATCTTTTCCTCTTTGAATCCCTTGATCAGCTCCACTTATCCTTTGACATCACATTCAAGCTGCTTATACTCGCCATTACCTACACTACACTATCCATACTGATCTCTTATTTCCTCCCGTTCTTTTAAATGCTCTTCACTATCCCAAAGGCATTTCTTTCTCTCCCTCCTACTGCTCTTATCAGTTAAAAAAAAAAAAAAGCAGGAATGTTCATTATTCATTTTATGCTTCTGCCTTCTTTCCCACTGCATATTTATTTCATCCCTGTATTTTTTTCTTCCACATTGTGGGTAAATATTTCACGGAAGGAAGTACTTTAAAAAAATGTTTTTTTCCATTTGTGACTCAGGGTTAGCATAGCAGAGCCTATAAGGTCAGCAATAATCATTAGGTTGCTACTTCTTTGTCTCCTGTTCTCACTGAAGTATATTCCATTGTCCACCAGTACATAAAACTTTTCCCTATACTTGTGTTCTAAATATCTCCCCTAAAGAATTTTTATGTAAATCTGGCCATGACTTTTATGTTTACCTTAACAACAATTGCCTAGTCCACTATGTTTAGACCTGAATGTTATGTTTAAAGTAAAAATCTGTACTATTTGGATAATTTACTGTAATCTAACATATTGGGTATAAATGTAACTGTTTCAGATTTTAAGCATTTTGGCAAACACATCATATTGCCACATCTTTTAAACAAACATGGCTCGCACTGGTGATACCCTATAAATTAAAAAAAAAAAAAAAAATCGGCTTTGTTAGTACCTGTTCTTCAACCTTTTCTATTCTTGGATTTGGAGGGAGAGAAGCATACACTTAGACTGCTGGGGAACTATGCTTGAAAAATATAAGCCTTTAAGAACAAAATCTCCCTCAGTTTAAGCAGCATTCCTAAACCTGCTAACTGTGTATTGATTGCTTGAATCATGCCCAAATTGTTCAACCAGTCCTCTTTTAGCTAGAAGCTATTAGTTCTCTAAAAGCCACCATTGCACTGAAAATAACAAACTCTCTGATCAGCTGTCATCAGTCAGCCATCAGTTCATTGCACACTAGAAGATGACTAGAGACACTATCTTTTGGGTTAGGCCTCCAGGATGCAAAACTCCAGCAGGGTTTTCTTCCTCTAAACTCCCCTCATGTGGGGGGGATATTTTTCTGGAACTTCTCAGGTATACAGTCAATATGGCTTGAACGACAGAAAGGATTACTTCTATATGTCCAATCAGTTTCATCTGGATAGAGTTTCTTCACTCCTAGAATCAGCTACGTGTTATAAATAATTTTATGACTATTCATTCTGTCTTACTAATAGGGAGCTATTTGAAGCTGGGCACATATTTTAATGCTTCTTCAAGCAGAAAGTTTTCTCTTGAACAAAGCAGAAGCTGATCTGAAGTCACGGTGCAGTGTCAGAAGAACATAACCATCTTTTCCCATTTTCCTTTCACTATGCAAATCAAGGAACCCAAATCATTTCTGCATCTTTCCTAAACACTAAGTGGAAAAATGCATTCAGAGACAGATGGGCTTCTCTATCCACATGGACTTTTGTCTCATCTCAGCTGCAAGCTGTTCAAGCCACTTTCCAGTAAGACCATTAGACCTCTCAGCTGGCACTGCTTTCACTTATCTTCTACATCCTCTAGTCCCGTTCCAGTGTCTCTGGTCTATTATTTAATTTGGCAGACAAACACACTCAACTGGCCCAAATACATTTTCTGGCCTTCCAAGCTTTATTGGCTGCCAGAATGTGAGTATATTCCTCAGCAAAGGAAATAAGAAGGACTTGCTGTATTAATGTATCATCTCATTCATCAATCCGCTGAGGAAAGTGTTCTTGTTTCTTTCTTAAATAGTGAATTGTTACTCATTGACATGTTCCGTGTCCTAAAATAACACTCATTTCTTCTTTTAAAAAGCTGACCTAAGAGGTTATGGCATACTGCTTTATAGCACCTTTAAGAAGTGGCAGCTCCCAGGAAAAGGGAGGCATTTCTAGAATATGGAAGGAAGGACTTATCAACAACTCCAAGAATGGTATATTACAGTATTTTTGCCATCTTAATTGTGCTAAGAGGTTTGACTACATAGTATTTTGCAGCCATAAAATGGTGAAAATATGTCCTCCTGCATTTCCTACCATGCTTCCATGCAAAGTTGGTTTAATCTGACAATACCTCAGTAAAGGGAAGAATTTAGTGGAAAACATTTCACTGAAAAGAATCCTCAAAGAAAACCTTTGCAGTTAGCCTAAATGATGAGCAATACTAAACCTTGCATCAGACCTCCTTTTTTTTTTTTACATGAATATAAGGATGTACATAATGTAAATACTAATTTTCTTCAGAAGATTTCAAGGACTGTGAATGCTATACTCACAGGCATTTTCTCATCCCCTATAGAACTACAGAATAACAACAGATGCATACATTAATTCATGCATGACATTTTACACTTATTGAGATACTTCCTATGGAAAATTTTCATATATATATTTTGGCTTCGATTTTTAACACTTGGAATTATTTTTAAGAAGTCATTTGGGCAGACTACTTCATCTACAGTGCTTATTAAATTGTTTCTGTTTGCATACAGCTGATTTTGTGTAAAACTAATGCATTAAAAACAGCAGTTTAAAAGTTGCAGACCACTATTCAAGCAGAGCTAGAGGCTCTATCAACTTTTATCAGTGTGATGCCTGAATATGGAAAAATATACTTATGAGACAAACATCTTTTGACTCTGAGTTGTGGGCTGCCACTATCCAGCATACTTCTTCATATATATTTTAATACTAGACAGGAGAAACAAGTATTGTGACATCTGATAGAATAAAAATACCAGTGAATGCCATTCAGGAAGAGAGGCTCAGCTCTTCTGCCAGGGCAATATCAAGATCTGTTGCAACATTTCTAACGGTAATAATAAGAGGCACTCACATTTTGATAGAAAAGAGTGTCTCACATGGCTTTATGGAACACAGAAATTATCATCAATAAAGTCGCAAAAATAACACTTTGATTTGCAAAAGGTGGCTAATGCTAACTTCTTACCTACCGACAGTCCTTGTTCCAATCCATAATTAGAGTCTCATCAGAAGCTCTGTAAATTAGCACTGAAACTAATTTGGTCACATGGCCTAATAACATCTGGAGACCGGTTTAGACCAGTAAAGCAGCCTGGCTGACAGCACCCGTCCTCACTATCCTGATGCATTCCAAGCTTCATTCTTCCCACTTTCACATATGAAGAGGAAATCAGTTTTTGCTGGTTTAATTGCCATTTAATTGTGAAGGTTTTCCCTACAAACTCATTTGCCACTAGATGCCACTAAAGGTCAAACAGGCTGCACAGCAGGCTGAGAGCCACCCATAGACAGTGTTGTACTAATAGGCGCTTCCCTTGATGTCCAGAAGATGCAAGTCTCTAAAGTGGAGAGAAGGCAAGAGGAAGTTCTGTTGTACTTGGCTATGAAGTGGATGGACCTGGCCACGTCATCAGATGATTAATAAGAAATACCACAATGTCTGGAGTTGATTTAGAGAATTATTGAATTCCTCTAAACTATACAAAAATCAATTAAGGGAAACATTTCAGGAAATCCTTGCGGGATCACAGCTTCTGAAGAAAATCTTTCCACTGGTATGGAAGGAAGCACAAGAAAGGTGTAATTGAGACAGCAGCTAACTCTTCTGCAGCCTGTTTTAGGCCACAAAGGAGTAAAAATGCATGTAAAAGATGGATATGTAAAAATTTCCAGCATAATAATGTCAAGGACACTTATAAGAAGATGTTTTAAAGTCCTGATATGGGTCCATTACTCTGCTGGGAAAAACTTCTGCTGCCTTTGAGGTGAGGGAGAGTTGATAGGAGGGAAGAATGGAGCTACTTTGTATGCTGGGTTTTCTTTGTACCCCACAGCTGCTGCTTCCTCACTCTTTATTTTAATGGGAACCATTTACACTATCTTAAAATTGAATTGTACCTAGCACTCCTAACCTTCATGCAGAGGGTGATATCAAACTGTGTTTTCCAAGGAGAGCTTAGAGGGACCTTATGTTCGGGAGGTACAATCCCATCAGTGAAATTTCCTTTGATTAAGCCATGACGTTCTTCAGAAACACATGGTTTGTTTCTTCTGGAATGTCTGATACACCAAGAAGAGCATTGGCTGGGTGTGGGCACCTTCCTGCTCCCCAGCGGTGGTTTGAGCCACCCTCAGTGGAAGGAATCGGCAGCCAGTGGTTTTCCTGTGTGTCCAGGCCTTCAGTTTTCTTTGACCCATGCATGGGGTACTCTTGTAGGAAATAGTTTTTTGCAAGAATTTGGGATTTAGGACATTGGTTTTGTAGTCTAATATAACTCAAAGGCTAAGAAAACTAATTATTGATGTCATCAGTGGTCTTTTATATGCTCAGACTTGTAAATAATTTGGGGTTATTTACATCCAAAGGTAGTAGGCAGAAATTGGAAGTCTGACAAATGTTTATCAATTTTTTGATTGTACCACCATTTTGAACAAACCTAAGAAATTCTGTGTCCCATGAATTCTTCTCAACTAAGCTGGCTTAAATGGAGCCAATCCTTTTTTAAGATACATTATTTATAAAGTATAAAACTCTGTGTTTGCTAATGATTCTTTGTATGGACAGTGAAACACTGCAAATCTGTATTCAGTAGTATGAGCTACATCTGTATTCAGTAGTATGAGCTACTGCTTTACTGATTGGCTTACATTTCAACGGAAAAGACTTACCATCATAAAAAATACTGTGATTGGTGTCAGTTCACATGCCGTGTGGGTGTTGCTTTGGCAAATAATTTAAATACAGAGTATACGAGCCAATTCATTTTAGCAATGTGAATAAAGGGATTCATAGGGATATGCTTTGTGTTATTTGTGTCAGAGACAAATATGCAGGTTATTTCCTCAATTTCCTCAGTAAATGTGCAGTAGTTTTAGGACCTGCTTGAATAATCTCTCTGTATAAGTCAAAGGAGCAACTGATCAAATATGAATGTGTCTGTAGTTTATAGTAGTGGTGGTTAAGATTTTCTTTTATAGGCTAGCATAATCTCCAGCACTATGACAATCCACTGCACTCCTGTAAACTTCCTGTCTGCAAGTTGATTCATGCAGATCATTCTGCCTCCCTGCCCTTTAGGTGATGAAATTACACCCTGGAATTGCTGGTCCGGCAGAGCCCAGAAAAACTTTGCTTTTCGGTCTGACAAGAGCAGTAGTTGTGACTTAAAATGGAGAGATGGGCATAAACTTCTCATGGAGGTACCCAAACCATCACTCACCCGACAGCGCATGTAGAAAAAAGGAGAGGAAATGGGTACAAAAGAAATCCAAGTAATGGTACTAATCACACAGACTGAAGAGGAGGAAAGAAAGATTCAGCACGTCCAGAATTGCAAAGTGATCTGTGGCAGGGAACATCTGCAAGGAACAAATGTTTTGATGAGAAGCTCTCCTCCTTATTGTTGTAGAAAGGTAAGAGACTGTTAATCCAGAAGTGAACTATATTTACTGAAAAACCATTTCACCCAGCAGCGCTGGCCAGTGGGGATCTGGGAAGGGAAATACCTTGGGAAAATAAAACTAAAAACAAGAAAGTAATCAAGTTTTAAGTCCTTTGATTAAGGATTATTTTTTTTATTTTGTGCTGATTCTTTTCTTGTTGTTAAGGCTTTGTTTTTAAAGACGGGAAAGTTTGAAAAATACACCAACCTCCCAAAAAACATATTAATTTGGGTAAAAATAAGGAAATAAAAGATCTTTTCCTTCTGTCCAAGTGGGACTAAAGATACAAATTGTCTCCATGCACAGATCAGTCTTTTATTACATGCTTTGGCACAGGACATTATATGTAATAAGGATTATTTGGAACTTTTATAACATTTGACCTTGTTGCATGTAGCAGAGATGTCACTGCACCTGTTGTTTATGTCTGTTCAACAAATTACTTGGCTTTGGCAAAGAGAAGAGTAAACACAGCTAAACAAATTTCATATTCAGCATCAAAAATGTGTCTTTTTCGTCCTTTTCCATGAGAAGCTCTTGCATCTCATCATGGCTCTCCTGTGAGGAGACATCAGCATCACAATCTACAGCTGGGTAAGGGCTCCTGGCATGTCTTACCAGTTTTACTACACCTGCCTGCACAGCCTGTCACTGCGAACCTATGCATTACCTGTATCTGTGGCACTTCCAGCGTGTACCACAGTCATGTGTGGTCACTATTAGGATTTCTTCAGCTGAGGAGCTTGTGGCATTTTGTGCTTTTTCAACCACTGGTTCAACCACAGACGTACCACAGAGCCATACCAGGTAGATGCTTTGTTCCTGCTTGTGTCTGCGTTATTATTGCAGCAGGGTGCAGGCAGAGATTTGGGGCCACGTTTCAAGTTGTGTGCTTGCTCTCTGAAGTCAGAGCTGGATACCAGGGATGAGACTGTGTATGCTAGCAGCCTGAATAGCAGAGTGGAAAAATGTCTTCCATGTTGCAACCTCTGCAGATTGCCCCTCTTGGTGCATGACAATTATCTCAATCTGACAGGCTGACTTCACCACTCAGTCAACTAAAAGTGGTTCAGAGAGTGTCGACTTAAGCAAGCGTGAGACCTGTAAGGAACTTGCCACAGACCTCCAACACCAGATCAAGCAAATAAGAGTTCTCAAACAACCTCTGAATTATACGGCTCTTTCTCACAGTGATCTTTTCAAACACAAAGAAATAAATTTCCTCCATGTAAAATAGTATCAAAGAGATATCAATATCTATTACTGGATTAAAGGACCACATGTGCTCTTTTCTTCCCAGTGTAATAAGGTCATACTTTCATTGCAGAGAGTTTGGCAGAAATCTAGACAATTGCATCTATGACAATTACAAGCAAAATAGAGCCTAAGGTGGCACTGTCTTCAAAGCACTTTGACAATTGTCTCAGGTTAGCAAAGGTAAAAGACCTCATTGGAAAAAAATGAAAGAATAGACTATTTTACATCTCTGGAAAGAAATAACAATTCAACTTCACAGTTTCATTTTAGATTCTGTGACTATAGCCAAGTCATGGGTTGATATTTTTTAATGGTTGTTCTTTACTTTAACTCTCATAAAGAGTCCAGGAGTGTGCAATGAGCATGATCTGCAATTTTAAAAATAAGGTCTATACAGAAAGACCAGAGGAATTATATTCATTTTGTCCATAAAAGAGATGACTAAGTTGTGGGAGGAAAGATGGGCTAACAGTCTTCACATATTTTAAAGGTAACTGACAAAGAAGACGAACATAAACCATGTTCCTCATTCTCAAGAACAGAACTAAAGGTAATAAGCATAAAATGTAACAAGGAAGATTTATATTAGACATTACAAAAAAGCAATATCCACTGTCTGATGTTTATTTACTAAATAGTTTGCCCCAGGATTGTGGAATTACTATCACTACTTGGCTTTAGAAACCACTAAGATGATCATCTTTCAGGTATGGTTCAGAAGCAGCTGATCCTGTCTTTGAGTAGAGGAATAAACTACATAACTTGCAATGTCATGTCTAGCCTTACTTTCTATAATTCTACAGTTGGCCTGGTCAGAAGCTGCAGAAGCTGGTGTAGCATATGCTGCCAGAAGCTGGCACGGTATTCCTGCCAGCATAGTGTATCCAGTGTAGGATAGCTGCCATATAATATATCTGGCAAGTACCGCTGGCTCAATGTATCTATCAGCTCTTATATACACTATGGCAAGAATTTAATATTTAATTCATTTGCAAAAACATTGCACAAGAGGCAGAGAGAGGAAAAATAAACTCTAAGAGGACAGGCAAAGAATCATGCAGAATCACTTAATTGTAAGGGTTGGAAGGAGCCTTCGGAGATCATCTAGTCCAACCTACATGAAAAAGTGGGGTCCTACTAACATTATTTCAGATTGGGGAAACGTTGACAGAGTCGATTCTCTGAAGTACCCTGACAGGAGAAAGCAGTAGGTTTTTCATCTGAGGAGGTTGTTCCTGTGTGAGTGCAGAAAAATTTGCACTGCTCGCTGGATTTTCAGCAAATCCTGTAGTGGAAAGGGTTAATATGAAGTAGTCACTGGCAGTTTGTCCTGTTGGCAGTCTCCTCAGTGACCACCTTTAGTATGAGAAACTCTCATACCTCACATGTCCTGAACAGGGAGGAACTTGACTGAACTTTAGCTAGAGGCTGAATTAGGATGCAGGGGGTTGGTGTCAGCAGAACTGGTTCATCCCTCCACATCTTGCACAGTTTGGACAGCCTGCTGTGATTGCAATATCCCAACAGACATGCTTCTGCCATTTCAAAGGAGCTTTTTCTTTTAGTTCTGCTACTGGGGTGTGTGACCCAGCCTCAGTGGGCAATTGGCTTGATAACACTAACAGTACCATTCTCGTAGCTTGATACAGGCAGTGCTGTAAATTGAGGTATGCACTCATGTGTATTCAACTGAAGAACTGTTTCTACTCAGTTATCTATTTATTTGTAAACTAACACAAACACAATAAAATTGAAATATTAATTTAATACTTAAATTTTTATCCCTGCCTGATGACCATCTTGCATTTCATACCAAGGAAGAGGAAACAGAAGTCTCTGTGTCAGCAAAAGCTGGAGGTGTAATAGTATCAGTGCTCCCCAGAGGGGAGAAGATTCAGCCACTGCTGTTAGAGACATTTGGGAAAACATCTGAGAGAAGTGCCTCTTGGCTTCTTCCTTCTCTATTTTGTTGTATAAAAGGCTCACCTAAGTCATAACCTTCAGATCAGAGTGCCCTTTAAACACCACAAAAAAAAACATTACAAAGTCTACTCTAATGTACATACAATCAGTCTGTACTGATTGTATATACTTTCATATGTATTCAGTGTATTTGGTCAAAACTGGAAAATCCAGCTTTCTTACGCTATATATATATTTAAATACATGTGTGCATATTTATGTATACACATATGTATACACATAAACAGAAAGAAAGCACGCACAACATAAGGCAAAATTTTCTAGTCATGATTAACATAAAACTGTACATATAGTTATGTATATATAAACTATGTATATACAGAGAAATGTAACAAAGTATGGAAGCTGACACCTATCTGAACACTATTTTTCTTCCAGATTAGCGTTGCTTCCAAAAACTGTTCAGTGGATCCAGTCTTAGAAAGAGCTTCACATAATTTCATAACACTTTTTGGACCACCCACTGGAGTATGCCTCCTGGCTTTTCGAAACACTAAAATCTATACAAGGGTCCGTTCTGCTTTTTTGTCCACTCTGGGGTCTTCTCCAGTGCTACAAAACTCAGCTCTACCTTCAGTCTGAAGGTTCAATCATATTGCTCATTCTGCCATCATACTAGACAGTTAGAGGGACAAGGCAGCTGGATCACATTTTTTTCGAGTATCTTTCATTGAAAAGTGCACTTTGGAGCAACCAATAATCACCATACATTTAGGTCATTATCTTCTTATAATTTTAGTCAAAAGCAAACTTTGTAAAATCCTTTTTGAGTAGAGTTCATGCTGGGTTGAAAGAAATAGTTCAGAAATATTGAAACCAACTGTTCCTGCCATTTCCAGCATATTTCATTTCCAGCCACTTGTGGTAAAATGAAAGATACAAAGCACAAACTTAATAAAGTATGGGCAGAAAGGAGGACTACTGCTTCTGAGCAATAGCTCACTGCTTAGAATAGAGGGGTGGGAGACAAGTATTCGATTCCTTTTTTGCTTCAAATCACGCCTTTCAGTGCCTGATGACTACACCATGGGCCCTTCCAGAGGAAAGTGTTCTCCAGCTCTTCTGTTGATGCTATCTCAATGTGTATTAAATGCTAAAGCATTCATGAAGAAACATACTGGCACCCCTCAAGAGAGTCACTGTATCAGCAACAGGCATGATGTCTCTTTCTGTGTGACTGGCTATTTAAGCAGAAGGACATGAACAAGGAAATGAGAAGGAGAGCAAAAGCTGACACACAGGGCACTAGACCCTGACGAATAGGATGCCCATACAGACCTGCGGGACTGCCTCTCTCCTGCCATGTACACTGCAATGGCTGTCCATTAATGCTGCCTGCCCACCAGAGGCACTTGGAGTAGGGTGAGAGGCAACACTGTTGGTATTCCCAGAGCTGATGGGCAGCACTCTCTGTGCGTCCAGCACGCATGCTCTGTGAGAGGATGCTACCATACTTTGTAGTCCCCTGGCTGCCACATGTGACATTGCTACCAGTGGATTCCTGCAAGCCTCCTGAGATCTTTATAAGGCAGTTTCTGGCATTGTCTTCTACAAAGGAGAGTGGTATCTGCAGATGAGCTAAGCTCAGAGTGAATGCTGACTGCTTGCAAGGACAGTATGAGCAGCCAAGGTGATTTTTGTCTGCCCAAATGTAGACATCTGTTATGCAAATCTACACATCTGTGTTGCTCATTCTAGGTTTCCATTATAACCAAAGGAGATAAATAAGCATAGCCAGAGCACTGTTCAACTTATTTATGTCATGCTTGAGTACATGTCTAAAATAATCAGATTAATTCAGCCAATCTAATGACATTTCTCCCTGTTGAGCATAAAGGGAGTCTACATGACTAGTACAATACAGAAATCTTTTTTTGGGAGGTTACTTGTATCTCACTCCGAATCCAGACTGGTCTGTGGGCTTCTAGCAGCCCTGGGAATAATCTGACCAAGTACCATTTAGAGATCCACTTGTTAAGACTCACCCTCTCCTAATAACCTGGCTCTGAACACAGAGCACAGAAAGGTTGGGGAAAAGTCTCAACTTTTCAAGTTAATATGGTTACTTTTTGCACTGTGATTCAAACTCTAGAGGGCTTGTTTTTATGTGCTGTGTTTGGTCAGCCATGTGGTCCCAGATAATATCAGTTTAATTGAGATATATCAGAGAACATGATGGATGATTCTTCTAACTCCATTCTGTCCTGACACTGGGGTGAACAGGAAACCTGGTATGATCTGCTCATAAAACACTACTTTGGGATGTACATGTTGTGTTCAAGCACTCGTCCTTTGCTATGGGCTTAATATTGTAAAACAGAGCCATAAATGTAGTGTTGGTTGAATCCCAGACAGGAATGAGTAAACAGTCTTCATCAGCCTGAGCTCTACTACTCGCTCTGTAACTTTACATATACTGCAAAGTGGATGGGGCACACTTTGGGGGAAACATGCACTTTAACTATTTATCTGAGAAAACAAGTGAATAGGGGTTAAAAGCAGAGGCATAAGAGTGTTGTGAGAGGCTAAATCAGAGGGATTGATCCAACAAGTAGGAAAGAGTCAACTGGGAAAGGGACCGCTTTCAAACTGGATTCAGACCAGTAAGTTGGTAATGACTTGGTAAGACTGGTAAAACTGTCAGCCCTAGAAGAAAAAGCCCTCAGATGTACCGAAGGCATGTACAAAAAATGTAGAAAATATCATAATATTTTGTATTTAAATGATCTTGTTGCAGAATCCCAGTGAATTCTGTTTTAACTACAGACAATCTGGCTTTTCTTCTTTTTCTTTTTTTTCAAATGGATTCTTTATAGGATTTAGAGGTCTTTTTCTTGTTTCCATGGCATTTATTATCCAACCATTTGCTTTCTATTCTGGGTTGAGCACAGAATGAAAAGCTTGAGTGCTGGGGCTAGATTACTACTTGCTGTAAATCAGGACAGTAGTATCAACTTCAGTGAAGTCATTGTTTATTTATATCATCTGACCTTTGAAATGGTCAAAGGTGTAGAACATTATGAAGAAACCTTGGAAAGGAAGTCCATTGGTTTGTTAGGCATCTTTGTGTTTATTTGCATTGACTTCCAAAATAAATGGATCGTATAGGGCAAAAAATGTACTACCAGATTCAGCCACTTAATGCAATACAAAGGAGAAGGCAAAATAAGGACAGGCTGGACAGCTCCGGGCTCACTGAACAAATGGTAAATGCATGAACATGATGATGTTTTCGTTTTCACAGAATGTACCGATATTTTCAGCATTCTTATCCCTTTTCAATGATGGGTCTAGGCCCTACAGTTTAGGTGCTATAGCAGGCAGCATAAGCAGTATGTGTCTTGCATCTGCACAGATGTCCACACCTGTGAAAACCTACATTCAGTGATTTGCACTATTGCAGACTAAATCAATGGTTCTTTCTTTTTTTAACCTCCCCCACTCAAAAAATATAGTCTTAGAGATTTCTTCTTTGAGACATGCTCAAATGGACAACTTGCCCACCAGTGTGCTTATTTACCACTATGTGAACTGCTTCCCATTTGTGATGTTATAACATCCCTATGGCAACTGCAGCACTTGCTTACATGGGAAAGTCATTTTAGGAAAGTATTGAATTTATTTTTAGCTTCTTTTAGTGAAATCTAGCAGCTGGAAATGAAGTGAGCCAGCACCATGTTACTAGCCAGGGCTTTGCAGAAGAAAGGACTACTGGTTTCAATCATGCTATTTTCATTATTACTTAATTATTTCTTTACTGTGAAAAATACTTGAGTCCTCTCTCTGTCCTTCTTCCGCCATTACAATCAATGTAGATTTTATCAAAGGGTTGATTAAAATTCAAATTGGAATTTAAGATGTCATGACACCACCGTCGTAATTAGTCTTATTCTGATGTTTATTATTGATCTTAATTCCAAGATACTTGATCATAACAACAATGGAAAATCATAATTGAAATTGTGATAACAATGATTAATAATGAAAGAGATATAAGAATAAGGAAAATTGTTTGTCTTGTGAAAATGAATATAAATTTCTTCAGCTTGGGTCTGTCTCACAGATTTGTATGTTTAGAATCATCAATAATGAAGAAACAAAATCAGTTCAGAGGTCACTTTTCCTTTCCTGCTTGCAGGCCAAAAAAAATCAAAGCTTTATTTCCTCTTCAATGTATGTTGTGATAAAGGGAGAAGTAATGAAGAAAGTTAACCATAAACCTCACACCCCATCAAAAGCAGAAGGCATTATACTCAGAAGTTCATGCTTTATTAATGGTAGAAGAGGAATTCACATTTAGTCTTGCCGTAATCAGAGAAAGTACCATTATTAAAATGATCAGCTTGCAAATCACAATTTCTAGTTATTTCTCTCTCCTGCCACCTGTATTAAGCCACCTATCACACGTATTTGTGTTTTACCTCTCCCTTTCCCACGTGTTGTGAGCATATTTGTTGTGTCTTATTATACAGGGAAACTTGAGAATGCTAAAACTGGAAAGGAAATTAATGGGCCTGCTTGTGTGTCTTCATAGGCAAAAAGGCAGATACTGCACAAAAACTGTCAGACACTGTGGTAGGTAGTGCTGTAAGACTTCAAAGCTAAAAGCACACTCCTAGTCACTCAATTCATAATCTCAAGGTAAGAGCTGAAAACGGCGTGCCACAATCAGGCAGAGGAAAGTTAGGCTCCTGCATCACGTGTCACAAGCAGTATGAGCACTGAGACATTTTAGCCATCCACAAGAAGGAATAAGGAGGAGAATGTCTGACATCCTTTTTCATAGATGAACATAAAAAACCTCCTGTGGTAGCAAATTCCAAAAGTTCGATACCTGCTGTGTAAAGAAGTGCTTTCTTTTAGCTATTTTAAGCTCACCTCCTACTAGTGTCATTGAGTGCCCTCTGGTTCCAGTATTGTGGGATTTGGTAAACAACAGTTCTGCACTCACCTTGCCCTCTGCCTGCATGAATTTTAAATCTCGGTCTGTCATCTGTCAGCCTTCTCTGCTCTGAAGCAGAGCCCAGGCCCTTTAGTCTCTGCTCAGAAGACGGCAGCTCTGTCTCCCAATCATCATGCCTTCTGACTGGCCTTTGGATTCCAATTCCCCCCCTGGATCTCTGACTCTTGATTTTTTTGATCCCTCAATGGACTAACTTCAAGAGTGAAGTTAAAAATTCATGATCCAGCTCCCAGAACCTGGTGATTAGAGTACTGTTTTGGAAATTGCAGGCTAGGAAGTCTTCCTAAAGGTCTCCAGGTTCCTCATTGAGGTTCTCGTTTGAAAGCCACATGGCAGCACAGGCAACCCACTTTTCGTCTTTTTCAAGGCAGATCTCAGGATGTCTGCTCTGTGCATCTGAAATCACCTTTATCAGGAGCTGACTGAGTTGGCTTGACAACGACAGGAGTGTTATTAAACCATGTCCAACAACACATGGAAGGTTTTGTGTCATTTTAGATGTTTAGCTTGTCTCAACCACTCAAGTTAAATACGCCTTTCTTGAGCCTTTCTCCTGAATTCAAGAACCAACATGGTCCTTAAGCAATATGAATGCTTTGTTGAATGCTTGCCAGCATGCTCAGAGCCTTGTTTATTGTGCATAAAATAACCATAATGATTTGATATACTTGAATCCTAAGAATAAATATACTTTTTTTTTCTTCTCTAAGCCCCCTCTATGTATAGATTTATGTATAGATTATGTTTCATAATGCTCTCAGCTTTTTGTTGGCAGCTGTGCTCCAGAATATTTTTGGCATGAACATTTACTTCTTGGCAGTAATACAAACTTTTATTAGACTATATATATTATTTCTTTTCAATTGTTCTGGTTTACTATATAAAAGTGTATGTCCCTCCCAGTTGTCTTTCAGTGGATTATAGTCAAAATGCTTAACTTCTTGCATTAACGGGCAAGGAATTTCCATGCACACGCTTTTCTTGCATTCAAAGAATTGCACATTTATCCACTCCAAGTGCTTTCGCTCGTAAAGTGTAAGACAACCCTGAGAACAGCCATTTCTTTCTCAACTAAATTAGCCCAATAAACTTTCTGTCTCTGCCTTTGCCAACATACTCAATCATTTTCTGGGAGTATATATTCTGGAAAACAAAATGTCTGATTTGGTCTCGTCTATTGATGAGCAATTTATTTAGATAATCAAAAAGATGCTCTATCCTGTTAGTTCTGATAGTACTGGTGAGTAGATCAGTAATTTTTAGGAAAAGAACAAAACCATTAACTCACACACATAAATAGATCGACACTTTTAACATGTTTCGTGTTAATGTGCCGTATTGTCCAATGGCAGATGTAGTTGTCTTTCTGAACAATATATGTTATATCTATGCAGTAACAGATTGCCAAAATTCAAAACTAGTTGTGCTTCTAATTAAAACAGTGAGAGTAAATTTTTTTTGACAAATGCATATTGGGAGTTATTCTTCCTGTTAAATTCTATCTGCTTATACATTCTATTAGTTTATATATAGTTTGCTTAATTATTTGCTGCAGTACTTTCCATGAGTTACAGTTTAGCTGACTGTATAATTCTCCCAGCTCCCCCTTAAAAAAAAAAAAGGTGGATCTGTTTGGCCTTTCCCCATCTTCTGGGCCCTCAGTCATGCTCCACAAGATCTATAAAATACCCATCTTCAGTCCTGGGACTGCTCAATCCAGTTCCCAAAATATAGCCGGCAGTTAATATTATTTCCTTAAAAAACTGTCCACTCCCTTTACCTGTTTTTGCCTTGGACTTTCTCTGAGGGGGATATTAGTTTCCAGTTCCCCAGAGTTTGTTGAAATCTGTCTCCTTAAGTCTTCTGGGTTTATTATACTTTTTCCTTATTTTTCTTCCTGATTCAGGATCACCATCACCCCAGTTGCATTCAGCCTCTGTCAGTTACTCTGTAGTGAGGAGAATAAAACACTCTTCTGTTGCATCCTTTATTTTCGCTACCAAATCCCCAGCTCATTCCATGAATATACTGAATAATTTCAAAATTCCTCTCCCAACATATGCCCACTTGACATCCCTGTAAAACCATTTTGATTCAGAGAATTTTGTTCCTTCTTTACAAAAATTTATATCCACATCAGTTTGCTTGGCTTGATGGTTCACCATAATCCTTTGTATATATGTATACTTTTTGTCTTTTGCTGTTATGGACCAGCTGTCTTTGGATCCAACAACATTCTGGACTTCAGAGCAGGTATGTGTCTTTGAGCTAGATGATAACACTTCTTCCCTTTTTAGTTTCTGATCTTCTATATTAATATAAATATTGATTGTATTGTTTTTAAATTTTCACAAAATCACAGAATCACAGAGTGGTAGGGTCGGAGATCATCTAGCCCAACCCCCCTGGCAAAGCAGGTTCACCTACAGCAGGTTGGACAGGAATGCATCCAGGCAGGTTTTGAATATCTCTAGAGGAGACTCCACAACCTCTCTGGGCAGCCTGTTCCAGTGCTCTGTCACCCTCAAAGTAAAGAAGTTTTTCCTTATGTTCAAATGGAACTTCCTGTGTTCCACTCTGTGCCTATTGCCCCTTTTCCTGTCACTGAGCACCACTAAAAAGAATCTGGCCCCATCCTCTTGACACCAACCCTTTAGATATTTTTATTATATTAATATTAATATTCATAATAATCTATTGTAATTTTAGTCTTTGTATTTATTATATTATTATAATTATTATATTATTGTTGTATTGTTTAGTCTTTTATATTTATATTAATTAATATTTTATATTTATTGTTGCATTTTATTAAATGTGATAACATTAATATCATATGAACTGTGTATTATGAACTATATATGTTTATTATATCATGAACTGTGTATTATGCCAAATAAGTCATATCGTTGATCAAATAGTAAGGCTTCCGGATCTAACTATTTATACCTCATATTTCTTGCCTGTAGACATCTAACATAATCAGTAAACTGAGTTTTCTGTTGTTTGGGAGTTTTTTTGTCACGTCTAGAACATCTAGATTCCCTTCTTTTTTTTTTTTTTTTTTTTTGCTTACATCTGGACCACTGTAAATTTATACCAACTACTATTCTTATTTCTCCAGCCTCTTCTATTAAGAGTGGACAGTTTCATTCCTGGTTAGCAACTGCATATCCAAAGCTGAATTAAAACCATCTTCAGATATACTTTTCAACCATCCTGATCATCAGCCCAATAACAAAAGTGAGAAGCCAGAGGTAATACAGCAAAAAGGTGTTCTCAATAATGGTAAAATTAAAAAAAAAAAGATGATCAATTATATTATCAGAATATTATCAATTATATTATCAGAAACAGAATTCTACTTGTGAGAAATTAGACAGTTTCATTAAGGTTCTTAATTTACAAACTGAAAATATTTTATACAGAACTGTGGAATAAGTGTGGGAGATCATAAGGGGAAAAGTCAGGGGAGGAAATTACAATGGAATAGTTATTAGGAGGATTAATTTTAACCAGTTAAAAATAATAGTATAATCTAATCTAGCTGTGTAAACTCCTCTGATAGTTAAAACAGAGGAATAATCACCTCTACAGGTGATGTCTTTCCATCCTAAGATATGTAAGCATTGTGAATCAGTCTCTGAAACTACGTGTCTGTCTGTCTGTCTTAACTTCAGAATAAAAAAGAATAAGATGAATAGCTCAGGTTGCATGTTAACTTTTAGACAGATAAAATTAGGTGGGATTAGTCAGGCCCAGATATGAGCAGCTTGGAGGAAAGGGAAACAGAAGTGAAGACTCAGGTGTTCTGCAACAGGAGAAATGATAAAGAGGGAAAGAAATTGGAGGAACACACAAAGAAAGCTTGATTAAATAAAGCAGTCTGATAAAATTACTGCTTTCCATAAAGGAAAACAAGTGCCAGATGAAGAAATTCAAGAGCCAGGAAGTGGGGAGACCAAGACAGTTTGTACACGCTTGAAATGAAGGAAGGACATTGCAAGAAAGGTTGAGTCTTCAAAATGGGTTGAAGCATGACAGTGGTAGGTTGGAGGCAACAACAGATGCAAATAACTATGCAAAAGTGAGAAGCAGGGACTGGAAGACCCTGTGTGTGGAGACAGGAGTCCATCTACAAGAGGACCAGGACTTGGTTTGGTTTTAGAGAAGGGCTAGAAAATATGGGAGAAGAAGTAGGGAAGAGTTATAGAAAAACAGAAGTGAGGAACTACAGAAGGAAGAATTTTAAAAGCTTGGAAAAATGAAACCTAAAGGAGGACTGAAGCCAGAAAAGATCAAGTTGAAAGAGAGGAGGTGGCATGAAATAGAGGGTTTGGACAGATGGACAACACCATGTGCATACAGAAGGATTACAAAAATACTCAGAACAGTCTGTGGTGTAGACAGGAGCCATTTGGCCCTTGGGCAGTTGAGGAACATTGTCTTAGGGAAATAAAGTTGTCCAGGTTTCAGTATCAAAAGGACATTAGCAGTTGAAGCCATCAGATAAGAACTGCCTCCCTTTTCTGAAAAATACAGTTGCTTATTTTTCAGCTGAAAACCAAGACGGTTTAGCAAAGATTTTTTGTTGTTAAAAACTTTCTCAGTTCTCACAAAATGACTGCAAATTGTGTTATATTTTCATTATAAAATGCAACTCATAGTGATTTACTATTGAAAAACAGTAAGACTAACTTTTTGTCTACTCTCATAATTTTAGTTTTTATTCTTAAAGTATGATATTAATTAACACTAATTCCCTTCCCCTTGTCTCCTCTTCTAAAAGTTGGTAAGAGAACCATGAAGTAAGGGTCATGTTTTTCCCTGATTTCTCTTGTATTAAATGTTTTAAGATGTGCTACTGTGATTAAGACAAAATTATGGGAAGCTAAAAGACATGGATATCAGTGATAAAGATATTATTGTTATATGTAGAAAAGAGAAAATACAGCAAATGGAACAGAACTGGTTTCCTTTTTCTTTTCCAATAAGGACTTCTGAGGCATAAGTGCTGAAGCAGAAACTAAGCCCTTTTCTTTCTATGAACAAGGCTACAGGATTATTCTATTGAATGTTAACTCTGAAGATTATCTTTATAGAGAAGATTTTTCAAACGTAAAAATTGGATTTCAGTTGCCCAAGTTTAATTGAACCTTAGTAGAAACCAAATACAAAACCAGTCCCTTTGCTTTTAAAAATCTTCCCAGTTTCTCTGTTATGTGTATACACAAATACATACATATATATACACGTCTGTATATATGTATGTGTGTGTATACATATATATAAATGTTCTATCTTCAAATAGCTATGGTAGAATCTATCAATCAGGAAAATTATTGTTAAAATCAAAGTGAAATAGAAGAATCACATTTTCCTTTTGACCTTGAGTTGAAGTAGTATGGATCTAAAAGCAAGAAAAAGGATATTTTGAGCCATAAACTTCAAAAGATTTAATTAATAATAATAAAAGTAATAGGTAAATGGCTGCCATCTATCATGAGCAGAAGATCTAGTCTGCTTCCCAGTTTATATCCATTTGGAAGCAACTTAAGACAGAATCAGTTTAGGTTATGAGAAATTTAGCCAGACAACTTGCATAACTTATTTGGCATGCATTGTTTTTGTAATTTTGTATATATTGAGATTGGATTTTCAGTACTTTTAGGCAATATGCCATTTAATTCTGTATATAATAACCCTTAATACCTGGAAAGGAAACGGAGAGCGTTATTAATTTTTTTCTAGTGAGTACAATGCTGTTTCTGGATGAAGTTTTCAAAAATCTGTCAGGGCAATACTCCTTTTCAGGGGGACAGGACATGAGGAAGTTTCCTCTCAACCTCAGCATGTAAGAGTTCTTAATTAACATTTCTGTCTTGCCTAAAACAGCCTATCTTTTCCTGCTTAGCTTGTGGCTTCTATTTTAGCTATATGGAAGTACAGTGATGTGATTTCACAATTAGTGCACTTTAAGAAGTAATCCATTTAAATAACAGTATGAACCTTTTACACGAACACATGACATTCAGTCTAATTCTGAGTATTAAATAAAAAGCAAATAAAAAACACTGGATGCTGGAATTGGGAAGCAGAGGTTCATCCTGTGTAACATAAGTAAGTTTAGGTCCCTCAGCCATTGATCTCTGAAAAATGTACTGAGAGCTCATTCCTGAAAAGAAAAGGTTTCTATTGTCTGGTGTCCTACTTTTTACACAGCCTAATTGAACAAAATAGCCTAAAATGGAAACCAGCTATTCCTAGAGAGCAGAAGGGAAGCTTACTGGATTGCCATCAGGTGATGATTTTAATGATTTTAAAAGAACTTTTACAGTTGCAATTAAATATTTCGCACCCAACCTCCTGTCCTGTGGATTGTGAAATTTACAGAAGAGTGATGACTCCAAGTTCCTGAAAAACTAGCTGTTTCCCAGCTTTTATTGATACAACTTGCGTAACAAAGAACAGATTCAAACTGGGTGAACCCAGTGAGTTATTTACACTAAAAGAATAATATTTTTATGGCATTTGTATGTGTTTTCACTGACAGATTTTTGTGCTACTCTCTTCAGACTCTGTTACACATTGTATTCCAGAAAGCCTTGAGAAATTTGTTTCCATCACAGGCCAGAGAGATTAATCTAAGCTGCTTGAGTGGTGTTAAATAGAACTTCGATGAAATTACTCAGACATTAGTAAATTGTCCTTCAAGTGACCTTCTGTGGTGGTAGCAGAGCAAAAATTACCGAGGTAACGAAAATGTACTTTTCACAAGAATACCAAAAGGTATCACTCAATGAATTTTTTTAGCTGTTTGGAATATTCCTGTCCAAATGGCATGAACAATTTTGGGTAAAGACACCTGGATATACGGGCTTTCTGTTGATGAAGACTGCCAATACTTTTGTTCAGAAAAAGAGAAGCTTGGTATGATCAAGGTGGTATTGTATAATCCCTGCTTTAAAAATAATCTCTTAGCATTGACAGATTTGTAAACTTACAAGTAACATCAAGGCTCCTGTTCTTAAGAGAACAATTTGATCACTGGAGGATCTAAAAACCATGAATTTGCTTCATCCTTATCAATGCTAATTCAACAAATTACCTGAGCAAAGTATTAGAGAATGCAAAAAAGGAAATTTTAGGACTGGAAATTCTTCTGACTTTGGAGGGCTCAGATCCCAGACACAGTCACAAAATTTTGTTCGCAAAAGGGTAGCAACATATAAATGCCTAATACCTGTCTTTACAAGGCATTTTACCTCCTAAAAAAGAATATGCCAAAGCCTTTTTTTAACCCAAGGATGCCAGTATAGATGATGAAAATTCCTGAGAAATGTAGTATTGACAAGTAAAAAAACAGTCATATGATACTTACTTTTCCTTAAGCCCAAACAGAGGTTCAGCAAGAAAAAAGTGTTGGGTGTGAGTTATACATAAAAGAAAGAAAACACCGCATTGTGAAAACTAGAAGAGAGAGAAGTGAGGAAAGACAAGAGGAAGACATTGCCTGTGTCAGGACTCCGAACACCCCAACAGGTTCCACAGTCTCCTCCCACACCAAGGGGTCCGGCTGCCCGTGTCCCCCGCCAGCCCTGAGATGATGCCTCCAAACAGCCCTGCACCATCTCCTGGGAAAGAGCTGCATGAGGATGACAGCCGGGCCGTGGCTGTCCCCAGCTGCTGCCACCATCCCTGCCCTGCTCGCCTTGCACAGGTTCTGCAGGGCTGCACCCTTGCTGGGGACAGCGCGGCGCTGCCGGCCCCCGCCAGCCCCCCAGCCCCGCAGCAGTCTTCTTCTGCCTGACTCTTCCCTGACAGCTTAGGGATACGTTAAGAGAGAGAAAACAAACAATATCCGTTTTAATAACTTCCAGTCTTAAAGAATAGCTTAAAATAGAGACATATGAGTCTGTCTATGTGTGTATCTATAAATAAAGCCTAGTATCTGCCGTATCACCCAGAATTGCCTGCAGGGTAAGCACTGTATGCCATTATAAGACAATTTTTCAACACTTCTGGCAGCAGTTTTTCTTTAAAATCTCAGTATTTATTAGAATACTTTTCTCCATACACTAACACATCAGCATAATTGTAGTTTTTTTCACAAAAGTATTATTTCTTTCTCTTCAGTCTTAATCCTTTCAATTCACATTCAGGTCTGCTACTAACATTCCTATTTGCTGCATTATTACATGCTTAATGTACTGTAATGGCAGATATGTAAAAATTTATCAGCCAGTCAGTATGCAGTACATATAATACATTTAAATTCCCTTTAAAAATAAGTTCTCTTCACTAACAGAAAAACGTAAAGTACTTTCTACCAATTTATAGACTAAATTGTTAAAATGAGTTATAACAACCGCATTTGTTATAATAAGGATCTCTGTGGGAAGCTAATTCAGAGATAGAATTATGAATTATAATTTAATTTGTGGAGAAACAAAAAGATATATTATGGGATGAAAAAAGTGGGATGAATAAGGCTGCTGGTAACTGCCATTTTAAAACAAACCCATAAACTGCAGAGCTGTGGAATTTGTCAGAGCATCCTTCTCCTTTACAAAAAAAAGCAAACTCAAGGGCTACCTTACAACCTCATGCTCCAAAAGTAAGAATGTTAAGTAACTTTTTCACTTGGTGTTTGAAACAGAAAGCCAGCTGGACTCTTAAAATGTGTATCTATGTGTGCATGATATATACAAAATAATATGCTTAGCTAGAGGTGTGATTCCAAGACAGGAACTTGTTCTCATCCCTCGTGCTGATTTTCCTGCATTACTTTTCAGTTGAAGTTTTAGTTCTGCTATTTAGCAAGTGGCATTTCTCTATATCTAGAGAAATAAAATTAAACTCTTTCAGTCTTTGAACTATCATTTCCGTTGTTCCAGTTTTGTAAAAATAGTGCCATTGAAAGTGAAAATCCCTTTAGAACCTACCATACCACACTTGGCTCTGTAGAGAATAGGGAGACATAAGCACTATTTGTTAATGAATTTGCAGACTAATCATAATTTCTGTGAAATACATGGATTCTTAACCTGGTTTTTGTCTCCCTTATAATTCAATTTGTACTTACCCAAATTTTATCATGTCTGCAACAGCTAGTTTAAATTATTTTTCAGGTCAGTAGTTCCTGAAATTAACTTCCAAAACTTCAGATATATCTGTGGTTAGTGAGATTTTTTCATGCTTGCTATAGCATGACTTGTTCTTCTCTCGAAACTGCTGTTTCTTCGAAACCACTTTTTCACCTTTTTTTCCCTTGTTCTCTCATTGCATTCATCAGAAAGAAGAACTATTTAAAACTTTTCCACTCTTTTCATCTTTTTCCTCAATGGAAAAAAAAATAACATGAAGTCATTGTCAGGCAACACCTAAGACAGTTCTTCTTTTCTTCCTTTTGCACCACAGCAAGCACTGCAATAAGGGGTGTGCAAATCACATCAGAAGTAGCCTTCTCTCCAGGCGCAATTTTGACCTCCCCAGTTACTTTCTTCCTCCTGAAGAAGATGTTGGGTAGAAAGAGGGTGGGGGTTTTGGTCTTTTGTATTTTTGCCCAGAAGCTGATTTTTCTCCCTTCAGACTTCCATATTACTTTTTGCAGAATATATGTTGTTCTATATTGCCTGCTTTCCTCAGCCTCTGTCCTGCCCTGTGAATTCCTTCATTTTGAGTATCAGCTTTTATTCTGCTCCTTTCTCTGAATGTTTCACTTACATTAGATATTTGCAGATTATTCTTGAGGTTTAAATTTGTTTCACTGACCAATCTCCCCCAAAGCCTGGAGGCACAAGTTCCATGGCATAGCCCTGCCAAAAATTAGAAAATTTTTAATGCTCGCAAAATTACATATAATAACAAGTTTCTCAACGCTGTTGCTTGTATTGCTCTTTGCTTTCTTATAAACAAGCTATCACCACAGACCATCGTTCCATTTGAGGTGATAGAACTCATTTTTTTTTTCCACTGTTCTTGCTTTGGGGCTCTATTTCTGTTAATTAACTCATTTCCTATCATATGAGTCATGTACTTAGACTCTAAGTGCTGGTTTGTTTTGCTGCTAACCACACTCACTCGTTTTGTTGTCATTCTCACTAGCTTTCCTCCTTGCTACCATGTTTCATATATGCTGGGTAGTGACAGGAAAGAGTTATGCACTTCTGCAAAACCTAGTCTCTTTGTTACTTATTTACAAGGGTGCTCTAACTCCTGCTTGCGGAGCTCTGAGCAAAAAGATGGAGACTTCCTCCAGGTACTTCATCCAAACTTTTTTCTACAGGTTCCTTACAAACCAGTACAAACTGTCTCCACTAACCCAAAGTGGCCTTTTGGAGTTTGCTGTACATGCCTGAGTCCACCAAAGGTTACTATGAAATAAGCATTATTGTTTCCTCTGCAGAAGTGGTTTAGTCCAAAAGGAAACAGAAAACACCTACTAACTGTAGCATAAAATAGAGGAATATGTAGTAAGGTACTTCCCCATCTGTGCTCCAGTTAAAGACTGCCAAAAATTCTTGAGGTATGTATGCATTATAGTTATAAATTATTATTATATTAATCTTGTGATATTATTTAAGCATATATAAAAACACGCAATATCTATAAAATAAAAATATGAACATTTTAAATAAGAACTTATTATGTATAAAAAGTATACATATGTATTTAGTACCAAAACCTGACTTTCTAAAATATTAATAAGCAAAGGCCATGAAATATAGGTATGCGTGGCCACCTAATTAAAGAAAACAAAACACACTTTTATCCATTTGCTTCCTGCTTTTCTCAGCTCACATGTAAACTTTTGACTAATTTTTATTCTCATTCACAGGAAATGTAGGTCTTACAGAATGTATGGCCAATGGTTTCAGGTTTCTATTATAACTTTTGTCAGCTTTTCACTATAGTAAGTAAAATTACGCAAAATGTTCTAATACTTTCAAAAAAATTTTTTACATTTTCCTTATTAGTTGAAGTAGTGATGAATCAAGAAGTAAAAATTAATTAAAATGTTAAGCGTTGGCATACATTGCCTACAAATGGCTGTATTCATTCAGGTTGAATTGATTTAGGAATATTTTGCCTGTTGCGCTATTAAAGAGGATACACTCCAGCCCCAGTTTTGGGTGTTTTAACCCCTGGCACTTCAACTGCAGTGTTCTGCTTTTCTTTTGTGTACATTAAACAGGCATTAATCTCCATTGCTAATGCACAGAAGTGCTAGCTGGCTTATACCATGGGTGCCAAGGTAATTTAAATTATCTTCCTATATTTGCTCATAACCAGGTGGATAGCTGGTCTTTGCTTAGTACATAAAAAGTTAGGGATCTAAAAGTAAGTGTCATCTGTAGTCTTCTATGCTCAGAAAAGAATGGAGCTCTTTTGCATATTCTGTACTAATGACAAAGCAAAGAGAGATCTCTAAATAATTAAGTCAGACTTCCTGCATATCTTGGGCTATTACATTTGTTGCATGTGTAGAATCCAGTGGAATCTCATGAAGGTTTAAGAACCTTCAAAGCTCATCTCATTCAATTTCAGAGTTTCTAATACAAACTACGTTAAGAAAAAAGAAAACTTTCTTCGAGGAAGAAGAATTCATTAAAAAATAATTACTTTGATCAAGAAAGGTGGTTGAGTCTGAAACTGCATGAATTCACCGACAGTTTAAAGGCAGAGACCATATCAGGTACTCAGCTAGTGTAATTGAAATGAGTTTGTCTTGGCTTTACTGTCCCCTTATCAGGATGTAAACACAAAAAGAATTTGAGTGAACAAAGACATTGCTCCATAAGCACTGGGGTTATTCAAGTGTTTCTCTTCTCAGAGCTCATTGTTGTCATCATTAATTGAATCTGATATCAAGAAGGGGCCAAATTTGACTGGATCCTTCTATGCATCACAGGACTCTTGATGGCTTTTTCCTGTTTTAATTCTTTGGTATCTAATCAGATATAAGTTCACATGGTAATTTTCCTTTCATTAAGACACGTACTCCTCTACCCAGCCAGATTTTTATGATATACTTAGGAATTTCTTTATGAAATTTCCACCTCTGTGTCAAATTAGTCTGAAATCTGTTAACAGGTTCAAAAGTTATTAGAAATTCAGGGACAGATGTGGCAGACAAACCTGTTACAAGGAGACAGAACAAATATGAAAGACTTCTTACAGAAACACCTTTTTAAAAGATAATAAGGGAAATTTATTCATTTATTAAAATTCCTGGGTAATTTTATATCTTGATTTATGATTCATAAATTAGTAAATTTTCCTTATCAGTGTCAAATAATTATCTTTCTTGCTGTTGTAATCCAAAAACAATCTCATAACACTAGTCATAGCTAGAAGTAGTTGAGATTCTGAGGAAGGTCTATTACTATGATAAGTGCATGGTGATATATCATGTTTTGTACAGAAGAATATTTAATTAGAATGCATTTTGAGGTTAGACTGTATGCGTTCTCTGACGTCTTCTAAACTCTTAATGAAATTTAGTGCAAATAACTAATACTTCTGAACTTTCTTTTTGACTTTATTTGGCTAAATGCTACAACTGATTCCTAGGCTGATGTGGGGGAAATTTTTAATCAGTCCTAAAACAGAAAGAAAATGCAGGAAAACTTAAATAAGGTATCATTTTGACCATCTATTATGTTTGTTGTCAGCTACAGAGATATGTACTATCTTACTGATGTCAAAACAAGAACAAACCTCTGATAATCTTATCATATGTAATAAATCATAGAATCATAGAATGGTTTGGTTTGGAAGTGACCTTAAAGATCATCTAGTTCCAACCCCTCTGCCATGGACAGGGACACCTGCCACTAGACCAGGTTGCTCAAAGACCCATCCAACGTGGTCTTTAACACTTCCAGGGACAGGGCCTCCACAACTTCCCTGGGCAATTTGTTCCAGTGCCTCACCACCCGCAAAGTGAAAAATTTCTTCTTAATATAAAATCTAAATCTACCTTGTTCCAGTTTGAAGCCATTGCCCCTCATCTTATCACTACATGCCCTTATAAAAAGTCCCTCCCCATCTTTCCTGGAGGCCCCCTTTAGATACTGGAATGCCGCTGTAGGGTCTCCCTGGAGCCTTCTTTTCTCCAGGCTGAACAACCCCAACTCTCTCAGCCTGTCTTCATAGGAGAGGTGCTCCAGCCCTCTGATCCTCTTCATGGTCCTCCTCTGGACTCCAACAGGTCCCTGTCTTCCCTGTGCTGAAGATTCCAGAGCTGGATGCTCTGGAATGTCCAGGTGGGATCAAACCAGAGCTGAGTAGAAGGGCAGAATCACCTCCCTCGACCTGGTGGCCACACTTCTTTTGATGCAGCCCAGGATACAGCTGGCTTTCTGGGCTGTGAGCACACATTGTTGGCTCATGTTAAGCTTAAAGAAACATTCTTTTGTCAGTAACTGTTGCATTTATTAGGTTTTATTTGCCTTGAAAAAGAGCCAGACTACAAGCCCCCTGTTTACAGATAGATGCATGGCTTCTATTTACTGTTGGACACTTGCTAAAGCATTCAGGGATCGTGCAAATATCTATCTATCAACATGAAGGGGGAAAGAACAATTGTCTCAAATATGTCCTGTACACCCAAACCGTTTCAGAGACTTCAGAATTGAGCTCTGAAGTCTTATGCAAGTTTAACGTATCTGAACCTCAGCTTTTAGGTGGTTTGCTCATGTTCGCACAGAGAAATTGCTGGCAGATCTGGGAAGTAAATTCAGATTTTCTAAGTACAAATGAATTCCTTCATTCTACCACTCCTCTGGCAGAGAGTAAGGAACAGAGACCAAGAAACAATATGTAACGTAAGGTAGGAAATGGAGTTTGCAGAGAACTGCTCTTTCTTATATTGCTTATATATTCAGATGTTGGTCAATATTCTCTTAGTTTAACTGGTGGCATAAGCATATCTAGAAAAAAACAAAAATTTAAAAGTAATGGAGGTGTCTCACCTTCTGTCTTACAAGTACTTTCTGACATTAGGGATTTCTTCAGTGTCTAAACAGGCATCTGAAAGGATAAGAAATTCAATAACAATTTAATCTATGATATCTTTTCAGGCCGTCCAAGACACTTTTAAGGCTCTGTTTAAATTCTCTTGATTTCTTCTTCACTTACAGTTAAGGTAGGAACTGCCTTACGATGACTTTACATCTACATAAAGAAAACTCTTTATACCATGAAAGCAGGTTTCTTATCTTTCTTATCACGTATGATTCTTAACAACACCTGAAGTCTCTTGTTCCTTTTAGATGAAGCATTATAAATTTCAGCTCTATTTACCTCATTGCTGTGTTTGAAAGTGGTCTTTCTAATGGTAATAATCTTGGTGAAGGAGCAGCAGGAGTAGACATTCCTGTCTCTTACATTTTTCTCCATTTTTGTTGGTTACCTTTCTCAGATAACAGTTCTCTGACAATACACAGTTTCCCGCCAAATATATTTTTCTGCCCAGTTCTCCATTAGGGTGTTTTTCAGGTGAAATGCTGAGAAAAACAGATAAACAGAAGCACCAGGACAATTAAATGTACTCACATCAATTATTGAAGCTTTAAAAAACAGACAATCTGAAGTGGTTTTAGTCTTCTAAAAACAAAATAAATAGTGGGAGCTTTTGTTTGTTTATTTGTTTGTCTTACAGCATTTTGCATAATTTAGAGACCTTTTTTAGGTTTACAGTAGGACCAGTTTTTCATTGTCAGACTGAACTCAAGGCTCCTTCTGGTGCCAATGTTTTACTGAATGCAGGGGGACATCAAAGAGATCACATTTATAACACAACCATCTAAGGCAGTATTCCGCTGACTTAATTTTAGCCTGTTAGAAATTAGGCACATAATCTAACCTAGTCATCTGGGCTCCCTCAGGAGGCAATAGGAAAAGAATGTCGTATCTAGAGGGCAATTTATGCCACTTGTCTTAGGTATTTATCTTAGGATGAACTTAGTCACTTGTAGGGACACTACCACATTAGTTTTGGTTTGATTAAATAATGAATCCCATTGTTAAAAAGCATTCTTTGGTTGTTGTTTTTTTTTCCAAGACATTGTATTTCTCTAAGATCATTATTTCCTGGTGTATTACTGCAGTAGGAAGGAAGGACTGGGAAAGAGAGAGGAAAACGCAGGTTAATACCTTCCCACTATTTTCTCAAACTTAAACATGTGAAGCTGGGCATATTTTTTATGAACTCTCCTTTTTAGTCAATCACACAGGAAAAATATCTATGCACTGCAAAGTTCACAGTCAAGTTTCATATTTCAGATTTTTAAGAAACAGCTCAAAGGCACTGATCAAGACCATATTCACTACACTGATATCTGTCCATCTCACCCAAGACTTTGCAAGCAACCAGGTGCGGTTAAGGTGAGCCAGCATCTGCTGTGTAGTCAGTGATGCACAAGGGAGTGACAGGGCAGTCGCCTTTCCAGCTTCCCTGAGCTACCTAATCCAGATTATCCCCTTTCCACACTGGGTCACTTGAGGACAGCCCTCACTGCTGCCCTCACTACAGGACACACGGCTCAAACCTGGGCTTCTGGATCCAGAGCAAGAGGCGATACCCACTCTGCCTTTGCCACTGCTTCTCACTGAGAGCTGCTTAGATTTCTCCAGTAACACAATTTCCTCATCAAACTATTATAGATCAGTTAATGAGATGAGTCAAATGTCTGTAACAGACACCATGGAAAAACTGAGGGCCAAAGATAACTATTACTGTAATAAGAGCAGATGATACAAATTACAAAAGTGGTTGTCTCATTTCTTCACAGAATACAACGAGAAACTGTAGAAACTCCCCAAAGTTTCTTCAGTACAGTTATACAGTTCCTCTGTTTCAGGGCCACACTAGAGAACTGTCTGCTTGGCAATTTTACTGGTTTTATGTATTCCATATACTATTCAATAAATACAGGTGCGGGATTTCTTATTGACTGATTCTGTAATGATCTTTGGAAACATTACCCTTTGGGTAACAACAGTAGCTTATGACAACTATTCATATTGAAGACAACTGTTTAATTAAAAAGAAAATTCTAGGGTTTTTTCTTTAAGGAGAATGCCTGGCAACCACAAGTTTCTGAATATTAACATAAGACACTTACTGTTTAATATAATACATCAACAATAATGAAGGTACATCCTGTAATTGAAGAAATGAGCCACTGGCAGAGTGAGAATTAGCCTGTATGAATAGCAAGAGACAGTGAAATGAGAAACATATTTCTTACTGCTTTTATTAAATTGAACAGTAAAACACTGGCACTTTGAATGTTTGTACAATTCCTTTTAAAGTTCAGCTAGCAATATCTAACTTTCATTCTTTAAATTTTGCATAATTTTCTTAGTGCCACAGTTTTATCTTATATTATAGAAATACATATTACACCTTCCATGGTTTTCTGATATGCATGTTCCCAGCTCCTGCAATTTATCTGGGGCCTTCCTCTCTTTAATACATTTTCTTAAACCTCAGCTCTTGGAGATAAGGAGCAAAAACATTATTCTAGTTTTTAGTTAAAAAATAAATAAAAAAAGTACTCTTGACTGAAAAGAATAGTTTGAAAGCATGCTATGAGCACATGTACAACCTCATAAGCCAAGAGGTAAATAAAAAACTGACGTTGACATTTTCTAATTATTATTTTGGATGTGTTGAGGATGGACTTAACCCATGATTTTTGAGTGTATGTAGTTGAGAAAACCATAGCATTACCTGTCCTTATCAGAATGGAGCTCCCTATCAGAGAGTTAAGGAGGTTGCTCCATTCAACTATACCGTGATTCTTTGAGATGAAGTTTTACTGTAATAGCTTGTTGTCTCTGAAAATCAATTTCATCTTTTTATAAAAAGCAACATAAGATGCAAAAGAGAGAGTTAGTGTGTCCTTGAGTGTTTGGTTCATGTATTGGTGCCCACCAGTTAAGGCAAGGAAGTGTAACGAGAATAACAAAGGCAGCTTTTTTGAGTATCGGCTTTAAAACCAATGTAGATGAACTCATATAACAAAGACGGGAAAAGGTAGGGTAACTATTATGATACATATGTAAATACATCACACAAGTCCCAGGAGGTTGTAGTGATCTGCCTAGGAATATATTATTTGGGTTTTTTTAATAATTATCTCACATCATCTTCAGATGATGGAAAGACACATCAAGGACTCCGTAGCATATTTTTAAGTGCTTTATTTAAAATGCTTATTTCCCTTTTGTTTTTGCATAATGCTTTTGAAGAGAACATTTCCTTCTACTGTAGATAGGATTGTTCTACTGTCACCTTGCCAGCAGATGTAAAAGCATTTCTAACAGATACTCAAAATCAGAAACCAGAGAGGAGCTGCTTGCAGAAGTGTGTAGTACAGCAGAAAAAAAAGAAAGCCTTCTGAACCCCAAGAAAAGATTATTTTAATCAATACTTATACATAGTAATTAAATAAGCAGGAATTTTGCCATCTTATCCACTGGTTGCAGAAGAAGACAAAGTAACAATAAAAGGAAGCATTGAGAAGTTTGTTAAAGGGAAAGGGAATGAAAAGTCCCTCTCATGGGCTCTGCTGCCATGATTTGCTATGGACAAGATCATGAACTAATCCTTTTTTCACCTGTATTGGCTTCATTTAGGAACAACTTATTTTAAGTCGGTGGTCTTACACTGATTTAAACCTGTGCAAGATGAGAGCAGCTTTCTTCAAGTCATTGAATCAGAAGCTTGGACCCACGTCCATTGTTTTTGTGAAGTAGAGAGGCAAGAAGGAGCTCACCTGCGCAGCTGGCAGTTCTCTCCACCAAGAAGCAGTACTACACTGCTGCCTTCATGTGGTTCACTTGTCTGAGTCACTGTTATGCCCCATTACACCACTTATGTCCATCGTTATGGCCTGTTACACCATTTCTGTCCACCAGTAGAGTATTGTCTGAGCTCCCTGCAACAGGGCACTCTCCAGTGCCGCTCTGCTGGGTGCTCTTCAACGGGATCCACACAGCCTTAGGCAAAGGGGAAACTTCAGGCAAATGGCAGCAAATACTGTCACATATATTTTCCTGTCTCGGTTTCTGCGTCACTTTTTCTGAGCATGTCCTACAAGGTGTTTGGGATCTTTCTGCCACAATTTGTTGTTCATTCTCCTTGGCCCTATAGTTTTGATTTGGATACTTCTAGGAGTAAATAACCACTTCTAAAACACCATTGCCTGATCAGTCCTTCTGTTTTAGTGATCCTCTTTGGCTCAGTCTTTCTAAAGCAATTTGATCTCATTTGATCTTTTTTCCTCCCTTTCCCATTCAAGCCTTTCCACAGTCCACGTCCTTTTTCTTTTTCTTTTTCTTTTTCTTTTTCTTTTTCTTTTTCTTTTTCTTTTTCTTTTTCTTTTTCTTTTTCTTTTTCTTTTTCTTTTTCTTTTTCTTTTTCTTTTTCTTTTTCTTTTTCTTTTTCTTTTTCTTTTTCTTTTTCTTTTTCTTTTCCTTTTCCTTTTCCTTTTCCTTTTCCTTTTCCTTTTCCTTTTCCTTTTTCTCTTTTTTCCCCAGAAAATTTGAGGAAAAGGGAAAACAAAAGAAAACAGCTTCTCTTCATTTTAGTCAAGCCAATGTCTCAATGTGGTTTCACCTGAGCAAGGCAGTACTGAAGGACAGTTAAACTGTGTGCTGTTTGTGATCTGTCTGCTAGGTAGGTTTATAATTTTGAGTACTTGTTAGAAATGCTTTTACATCACCTGGCAAGCTGGTAGTAGAACAATCCTATCACTACTCTGATAGATGCCCCATACTAAAGCCAGATCCTAACAGAAACCAGCATGTCTTAATGGTCCCTGAATATTCACAGGACATAGAGTCCCAAGGAGCTAGGTCTTTCCACAGGTTCAGACTCTGGGCCTGGTAGAGTTAGATAATGGTTGGACTTGATGGTCTTAAAGGTCTTTTCCAGCCATACCAATTCTATGATTTGATGATAACGGTTCAGGGCATCCCCAGCTGCAGGAGTGGGCACTGGAGACATGGCTGTCAGGTGACAGAGAAATGAGACTTTGTGCAGAACCAACCTCAATACTGAAGAGCAGTGCAGGGTGGCTGGAAGCAGGCTGAGGGCTGCAAAGCAAGGGCTTAGGCTGCACTGTCTTGTCTTTGTGGAGAGGAAAAGGGAGATTGAGAACACAAGGCGACATGAGAACACTCCACAGACCCTTAACGCATACAGAGGGTCTCTGTGTTGGCCACATTCCTGCGAGGACTTGGAGGTTTTTAGTAAAAGCACTTTTATGAACCAGTAGCTGCTTTAACACTCTTCTATAATCCACGGGCAGACAAACAGTTCACATTTCGTTTAAGGAAAGGATGGTCCTTCAATGAGGTTTCCAGTTCAGGTTCAGAATCCTGCTAGTTTTGAATTTATTAAATGATGGCCTGATATAAAGTATGTACATAGACAGGGAAATTTCCTGTCGTATTTGTGGTGGAACTGAAAATGAAGCAAAAATTAAAATTAAGGCAACACGAACTAGGAAGAGGTCATAGACTGATGGTGAAGTCTGCTGAGTTTTGTTGCCCATTGACCAGTATATACAGAGTGACTATTTCTAGAGCATCAATTAGACTGTTAAATCAATGCAGTATAAACCAAATAATAGCTACTTATGAAGCGCCCAGTATGCAGTAGCAAAAAGGATTGCTTGTGAATTAAGGAAATATTAATTCCTGAGACAGGGTTGCAAAAAACAAGCCATAAACAAAAATCAGCAAATGAACACTCTCATTGTTTGTGCAGCAAAATTAATGAAGTCAAACACATATTAAAAATCTTCCAACTGTGTTACTGTCAAGCAAGGTTGTGGAGGGGGGCAGTTCTTAGGGTATATCAACAGAAAATACTTCTGCCTCTATTCCAGTATTTATTGGAAAGACTAAAATTTACATTCTAATATGTATTTTCAAAAACAGTCCCATGTTAAAAGGAACATCAAGCCATGACTTTTTTCTGGTAAAATAAAAAAAGAAAGATTCATGTGGGAAGAATAAAGATGATATTGACTTTCCTCTTTAACAGCAAGTTATTATGTAAGTTTCACTGGAGAAGAGAAAAGGAGGTAACCACTTTAATATAAATGATATTTTGGAAAGTACTTTATGACAGTGTATGTTAAGAAAATGGGACTCCAATGCAAGCAGTGCTGCAGTTTGATAGAACAGGGGCATAGCCCATTAGCACTCAGCATTTTTAAAGAAAACTTATTTTCTTTCTGTCTTTCTTATTTTCTTTCTTTCTTTCTTTCTTTCTTTCTTTCTTTCTTTCTTTCTTTCTAGAAGTAAGTGCAAGCTGTCATGTTCAAAAGCATTATTGCATGATCATCTCCTGTATGTTCTCTCTACCAAGACTGCTGTCTCTAAGTATTGCCAAAGAATCCAGTTGGAGTTAGTCAGCTTCTTCTAGGGAAGAAGAAATATGAACGATGCCATCTACCCAAACTTTGATCTGACTTTAATCCAGATTGGAGGTGAAAAACCAAAGAAACTTTTACTGTTTTGTGATAGAGGCAGACTTTATATAAATGTCACACATTATTTCCCCAAGTTTCCAAGCTGAGATTTTCTTAGTCATGTGCAAAAAATCAATCAGTGTAGGGCTCATATGCTACTCTCTCTTTTGTGGAGGAATAAAATGAGAAAAAAAAAAAAAACTATATCAACAGAAGTCTTTCATTTGAAAAAAATCTTAGCATCAGTTGCTGAATAGACAGTATTGAGATTCTAAATATCTTGGCTATCCCCAAAAGCATGAACATGTGAAGTGCATGACCGTAACTAACTTATTTATACCCTAATACCCAAAAAACACTGGTAGAGACAATAACAAATTAATGATGACTTTTTTTTTTTTTCACTTCCCTTTCATAATAAGTCTTTTCTGCGCAGGTGGCAATTTTGCTATAGACTGTGCAGTAATATATATCACATCAGAGACTGAAACTTTTAAACAAAGAAACTCATGCTGCTGTTTTCTTTTTTCAGAAATATAAGATTCTTGAGGCCAAAAAAAAAGCTAATTACCAATTTAAAATCAAGGGTTTAGACTCTGAGCCAAGATACTTGTATCTGGTTTCAGTCTTTGCTCTCAGCTGAATACATTTGTTACAATAATCTCCTTTGCCTCACAAGAAGGTGTTGAAGACCTATTCAATATTTTTTGCAGAAAAGGTGAGCCTCTGAGGTTTTTAAAAATTTATTTGTATGTGTTTATCAAAAATGCCTGCCCAGTGCTGAAGACGTTATCCAAACATCAGTCAAATATTTAAACTTCACACCCAGTTTAGACAAAAAACTCAGGAAAAGAACTTCACGTGGATGTGTTTTGAAGTTCTGGGATCTTACAAGTACAATTTTTGTTGTAGCATTAATTTTTCACATGACACAAACTGTCTACGTAGAGACAGAGAACCTGGACAGGTAGGAGTCACCTTACTAATTTAGTCATCTGTGAGTCCAGTCTAAGTTAGTCATTTACTTGCCTCTGTATTTTATACAGAGGTCTGGGCACCTGATGAGAAAGACTCTTCTGGCCTTGGAGAGAGATGTATAACAGGAGGCATTGGCTGTCCTCCAGAAATGACCAGCAGCCGCAGAGGCAAATTATGAGTCTGAATCTAGAAATAAATGAGGTAAAGGTAAGAAGAATCCCAGCCCACATGATTAGCCTACGGTGAGCTTTTAACTTTCAGATTAGTAAAAGACAAGGTCATCTTTGCAACCTGGGGATAGTTACGTAATGTAGGAGCTGCACAGCCATATGACTGAATATATTTCCTTTTAAAGGGGCATATATCCATACACATGCAAATATATGGGTGAGGGTACAAGTCTTCTAAATAGCAAGACAGAGGTAGCATTTTAAAATAATATTTAACCATTCATTCAAATTTGTTCAGTTATAAATAAAATAAAAGGAACTTTATTAGGACCTCCACTGCAAAGATAGTCTATAATTTCCCCATTATTTACCCAACTGCCTTTGATCATTCCTTACTATGGGGCTTTGCTAGAATAAAGGAGCTGTAACTGATGGACCTCTGCAGTTTAGCAGGTACAAGAATGACATGATGAGACTTCAGGCAAGTTGGTGTAACAACTGCTCCTCATGTCAGAGGCTGAAATATACCCTTGAATGAAACCTGTTTTCTTGGCTCTACCTTCCCACATCACTGCCACCCTTTCAAATATTTCAAATATTAAATCAGCTAGAGCTGAGAAGTTATAGTTCTCTGTATATCATTGCTTCTAATGCTCTGTCTTGTCTGTAATTATCTTAAACATTTGCTGAAGGAGGGTTAAAGAAGTACATTTAAGAGAAAGTAACCCTTCCGCTACAAAAAAAAATTAGGTGAATAATTTGAACAAAAGGAAAACAGTAATAATCATCACCAGAGATTTCACATCAAAGTTAATGGGAAGTTTACAGACAAAATCACCATGTGGCTTTGAAAATCGACATTCTGGTATAGCAATTCTGCTGAATTCAGTAGAATTTCTTCTATTTACATTTTTTTGTTTAATGAGTGTACTATTGCTTTACATATTTGCAGGGTCTTTTTCCCCCCCTTAAATCTTTGAAGCATCATTACTGAGGAACAAACAATAAACCCTTGCCCGTGTTAATGAGCAGTGATTCTCTGGGTTGTTCACTGACCCTGGTGGAACTACATATCCAAATTACAGTAAGTCCCTGTCTAGCCAGTAGTTCATTAAACACAAGGAATGTGCTGGAAAAAAAAAATGGGCTGACTTTTCAGCAAGCACTCACAGGGTTAACTCCTTTAACAACTATGACTGGTTAAACTAGCTAATTTAGCACTTGTTTATTAAAATTCAAATGCCTCCAAAAGCTAAATACAGAGGTTATCATTATTTACAATGACTGATATATTAAACAAAACATTTGGTTTTGAAAAGTCTCTGTTTTTCAGTCAATATTACTTATGTTAGATTTTCCAATCCAGTTTTCTACAGTCTCATTTTAGAGGTGCTGAGCCATAAAATGGTTCCTCCAGAAGCCAGTGGAAACTCTAAGTACGACACCAGTAAGGATTTGACCACAGGAGTAACTAAATAAGTTTTTATATGTTTAAGTTATGTTGTCTGTGTCTGAATATTATGGTCTAAGATTCCAGTATGAGAAAGTGATTTCTCATAAAAAATTCTTCTGGTTGTCAATAAACACAGATAACTCATTGCAAGAATAGTTAAGAATTTCTGTTTTGCTTTGGCACCTTGTGTCACCAGAATCTGATGTACACCCAGATGTGCATCCCATGGTTAGCTGATGATAGATTTTCAAAAGAATTTTCTTCACTTTCTGGAGAAAAGAGAGTAACACAAAGTTCTCAAAGTGCAATAATTTTCTCTGATATTTTTACCTCAAACAAAATTATCTCCAAAACACCTCTCCTGTGTACAAACATTTGATCGTGGTCCATCAGAGAAATGTCACTCTCTCCAGTCATTACAGCTGCTTAATGTTACATAGCATTTCTACAGAAATAACTAGTAAATACAGGAATCACATGGCTGAAATTACAGTGAAGTTAAGGGGGTCAGATGTAGTTATTTAAATGTGGATTTGTTAATAATATGACAGTGAATTCTTGGAGTTATGTTTTATGTATTTTCCTCTTTTTCACACCATGAGAGTATTTTACCTGCAGCGGTGTTCTTGACTAAGAAGAATGCTTTTGTAGATGGGTTTACCAAATAGACTATGAAAAAAACACACAACAAATTAATGCTGAAATAATTTTCATCAGAAAGCACCATTTTCACAAAATTAGGTAGATAAGGGTGATCCGGTTCAGAGACATTTTTAAAAAAATAGTACCCATGAGGGCTTTTTTTTTTCCCCTCAATTGAACTCAAAGACCAGTTTCCCATAATTTCCCAGCTTTATTGCCCTCCTGATTTGCCCTGTTGTCCTCAAATATCCCATCTTCTTAAAGGACAACATTCTTCTTTCACTGCTTCTACTGCCCAAACCCCCAGAGGGGAGGATGGGAGTGGAATGTGGATCATTATTCTACCTAGGGAGCAGTGCAAGGAATGAGGCCCCTTTTGCTCTCTTGAGGAGACTGATAATTTATTTGGTTTATTTGGTTTTTCAACCTTTTTTCCCTCATTGCTGCCTTATTTCACATAAAGTCATATTGCAGTGCAATATAATAGCAAAAGTTTTTGTTATTTATTTTATTTTCTTCTGTGTTGCAATTAATATCTGAATTTCTTCTAAGTAAAAACATCTTGAGTTCACGCTGTGTTGAATCAATCTTTATGTGAATTCACATGCAATTCACTTCATCAAACTTCATTCATCTAAAAATGTGACATCAAATCTAGGATGGTCATCTAGGCTCCATCTACATTTACTTGAGAGATAGGAATCTTGAGAGGGCCATTCACCCCACCAGCCCAAGACACTTGTATTAAAATGCCATGGAGGTATTTTATCTATAACTGGAGCCTGTTTGATCGGCTTAGATTAAATGTTTGCATATTTTATGAGTAAAACCTGTCGAGATGAATACCATCCTGTGTCCAAGGCTTGAGTTTTTCCTTCATGAGAACTGATGCAGCGTGTTGCATATTAGGAACCTAAAAAATGCATAATCCAATGTGAAAAAAATAAAAACAAGAAATAAAAAGTCTTTTAAACAACAATAATTTTAGTGTGGCACCCCTTTGTTTTGGTTCAAATAAAATTTTAGTAATGATTTTTTTTTTTCTTTCCCTGTTGGAAAATATTTGTTTCAAAAGACAGTTTTCAGAATGTCAAACAGCATATGCGACAACAGGAACATTTCACCTGCAGCAGAAAAACAACCTGTCAATTTATCATTCAGTTACTGCATCCAAGCCGTTTTCTGGGACTATTTAAAATAATATTCAGGGACAAATGTCATTAAATTAAGTAGCCAATAACATGAAGAAAATAAATGTTTGGGAATGTGAACCAGTTACTTATCTTTAAAGGATGCATGTTTAACATTTCAAAGTGAGACTCAAACGTTAATAGTTTTCTTTATCAAGCACGGTTCATAAATAGCAACCTGTTACTTCTGGGAAACTGTATACTGCATGTTACACTAGCCAAGAAGCAAAAGGAACAATGTATAAGGCACAATTTGCAATGGAAAGTGAGCATGTTCAGAGACAGATTTCATACAGATAATTGCTGTGTTCAAAACGTGGACGTCAGCCCTCTTGTCTCAGTTCTTGCAGTGATTTCTGCAGTTTACCAGCCACCCTTCTTATCATCTCTCATAACTACAGCCCTACTCAGTAAATCAGTGCTACCAAAAGGACTGGAGGAACTAAGGCAGTTAGTGCTATGTTATTATTTGGAGATATTAGAAAGATTCATTACCTTACAGTAGAGCCTAATACACTGTCGGTCACAGCCTAACTTTTAGCCATCTGCCCTTGGAATAGCTCTGCTGCCTTGCATGACATTCAATATTTGACATCCCTCCAGTGATGCAGTCCACAGTTTTTCATACATACCAACCACAGGATGTAGAAAGGGACATTTCAAAGTGAAAGTGAATACAAAAGTGTTAATATAAAATGCCTAAGCTGTCCTGATGTATACTCTATAAAATGTAGGCCACAAAAAGAAAAAAAAATCAATATTTTTATGTAATCATACACTGCTTTATGAAGTGATCTCAGTGAGGTAAGAGACTAAACATGACTCTACACTTTGTGTGAAGCAACTTGCAGAGTGGTCACAGTGGTAACCGATACAAAATGAAGAGCAATTCATGAATGACTTCTACCCTTGCTGTGCAATGACTGCATAAGCCATCAAAACGAACAGTACACACTATGCTTTTGTTCCTATGTGGTCTTGGAAATTACCACCATGTACATCAACAAAAAAAAGTAATGTGCTAATATACTCTGGGGAAAAAAAAGCCATGCAAAGTAATTTCCAAGTAGAAGGCAAGAGAAGAAGATCATATTTTACAGAACTAGAAATAGCATATATTGCCTGATTTAATCTAAATTCAGGGAGCCACAGTACTGATTTTTTTCTGCAAGTGGTACTTATCCAGAAAAAACAAAACAAGCAGCTCTCACGGGAACTTCTGCAAAAAACAACTGAATTCAAATCTTGTGGAGGGAGAATGATATTGTTGGTTTTATCTTATTCTTTCTAAGGAAACAGTTTAACAAAGTTATTTCAGCACGCTCAGCAGAGCGGTTATGTGTAGAGTCCTTCAGGCTGGAGATAGTGCAGCAGGGGTGTGTGGAGAAGCAAGCACTGCCATTGTTTGCGTGTAAATGAGGTAAATGCAACAGAAAATATCTCTTTTATGACCAGTGTATCCTGGGTATATTTTAAACAAATGTCTCACTTGAATAATAGACAGCAGAGAAAAAGAACAATAGGCTGAAACATGACTCATGATGATAAGGTAGGTTTTAGAGAGTGCCAATTTAATGTATTTAATGTCTAGAGCTGGTGGTGGGTGAGAATGTGGGTAGAGAAAGAGAGAGAGATTTGTATCTCTCTGCCCCCAAACATTTAAAACTAGTGACCTGCAGTGTGTTGCATGAGTTTATGCAGAGATACCTGAAGCATCTGCCACTTCTATAAGGCTCTGTATAGGTGCAGTAGTCGTTTCATGTGCAGCAGATTGCAGCTAAACCAGTCATAAGCAGCAGCAGAAAATGTGCAAATGAATACATAACGCCCACTTAAAGCTTACGTTAATTCAACTGCTGCTTTGAAGAAGAATTAGCAATGGGTAGTATGTGCTCTGCCTTGTTAAACAGCCAGTGCCACGCTAGCTGTTTGAAAGCCTGCAAAAAGAAGAAACACCTGATGTGCATATTGTGCAGCAGGCTATAATGTTAATAATAGAAGGAACATATTATGAAACATAAATATCAATTAATTAGCTTCTGGAGAAAAAGATATACTTTATGCAGAAAGAAATAAGCAATTGGGATTTTCTACAGGAAAAATGCATCATTTCACAAACTTCATTGGCACTATGACCTGAACAGATGTGTGTTTCAGCTCTGTTTCCTTGGCCTTCTCTGAAGTTCACTTATTCCAGTCAGGTAATCAACTGCTGATAAAATAAATTTGCCCTTGAGTGAGCCAAATGGATGGTTAGGGACTGGAACGAGTCTGTCCCTTTCACAGCTCACAGTTTAGGTCAAGGATTATAAGCACAGCAGCGTACAGCCCATATTGAACACATCTCCTGATCACGTTGATATTCAAAGACTGTTGTCTTCCTTATTTAAGAAGCTGAAATCCACAGGAAGAAATAAGAAATGCCATGATAACTGGGTTAGGGACTTTGATTGCTGGATCATTGCCTATTTCCACACTGTGGAACAGTACAGACAACTCATGGGTACAATCCATATATTTTTCTGAATTAATTCAAGAAAATACACACAGAAAAAAAAGTAATTTCAGGCAAAAGGTAAGTCAGGACTCTTGCTTTCTAGGCAAAGATGCTACATTGAGCTAAAGCAGCTGTGTTACCTTGGGTGACCTTCTGGTAACACTCATCATCGGCTCTCCTGTTTCAAGCGGCAGGAAAATCTTGGTTCACTTTACTCAGGGCTGTAGCACTTCTCTGTAGAATGAGATGACCCTTTCTTCAGACATAAACTTCAGAATTAAACCAGAATGGATTTAAGATAAGATCCGGCTTTGCAACTCTAGTTACCTGCTGTCCTATGGATATTTCTGTCCCTGCCTTGTGCTGGCATATGACTGCCTATGGTTATATACTACAGTATCGATAATATGGTATTCCAATATAGTCTTAGGAATCTGGCAACAGTAGCACACTTTCCACAGATCAGCCATAAAGGAGAGCCATAGTCTATCACCTGTATACAAGAAGACAAAATTCTTCTGTGCTCCATTTTTCAGATGAAATCCTGACCTAAGCATGAATGGGAAGAACAGAGATATTTACTGATTCTTTAATATAAACTTTAAAAAGAAGATCTAATTAAAAGAATTACAGATGTTGCAGCTTTCACAGTATTTTCAAAGGTAATGAACATTTTAATTTGGAGGCAAAACTGAAAATGTTATTACAAGAATCATGCTACCTTTCCCAGCCAATCCGTCTGCACACATATCAAATTGGTAAAGCGCACTATTTTGGATATTTGGGCAAAAAAGAAACCAAGACATAAAAAACATATTTATGAACTTTATAAAACGTTTTAAAGGCAGTGTCCTGAATAATATTTACTGTTACATAGCATTTTTATGTGAAACCAGTTTACAAAGAAAAATAAGGATTGTTATTTATTTGTCTTTAAATAGCACCTAAAGAGCTGACCTCAGGCCTAGGGAGAGTAGAGGCCCACAAAGTTACATCAACAAAAAGATTGCAGTATCTGCTTCCTACTTTTGTTGCTGACATTCAAAATTTTAATTCTCAAAGACCCCACAAACTGTATTCAAACAATATAGATGTCTGAATTTTGTAAATGTATCCACTTTCACAAGATACGCTTCCTGAGTATTTAGTAGTAGGTTTGCTACCAGTTACCCTAAAAGTTAATATAATCAAAGCTGTATGTCTAGGTTCCTACTGTGAAGAGAAACAGAAACCTTCAAAGGACCACTCATTCTATCATAAGGTGTGAGCCTTAGGTATGTAGGATGAATGACCCTCTGACAGTGCTTTTACTGACTGATGAGGAGAAGTGACCAAGATCAGCCCCAATTTGACCTTGAATATCTGCTTGTCAGCATGTGCAGGACCACCCAAAGCATGTCGGTATGAACTAAACATCCACTGAACTAAACCTCCACTCAGGATTTGGGAATTCTTAGAACATGGCTACTATACCAGTCATCGTACACAGAGAAAAATTGCTGGAAGAGGTGCTGGTGCCATCTTCGCTGTTTCCCATTAGAGCACTCAGAAGGATCTTGAAAGCCTTGAACTCACATTCCTCATCTGCTTCAGAGGTCTTGAACGTACACTTTCTGCAAGTGTGGTCTAATATCTGGATGTGGCACATTTTGGACCGGAGGGTCTGTTCTACTTCTCTGACTGAAACTGCTCTACTTCTTATGCACTTATTTAAATATTAATTGAGGTAAACACTGAGAATAAAACTGGCTTTTAGCTTAAGCACTTGTCTGAATATAAAGAGATGCCTATTAAACCTCTTAATCTAATTTTTATTATTTTATTCAAAGTTAAATAGCTTCATCAAAAGTGGCCAAGAAGACTCTTCTCCTTCCCACTCCCAGACTGTGCTGAAGCGCAGTGATTAGGATAGTCTTTGGGGATATAAACGATTGCTGCTCAAGTCTCCTCAGGCAGAAGATGATAGTTATGCATTTTTTGGAAAAGGGTTAGATTTAATTATTAACCTGAGGTAAGCTCCATCCAATACCTTAACCACTTCCTTTATCTTTTACAGAAAACCTGACAATTAATATATGCAAAATCAGCAGTCCTCTTCAAAACTGTTGGCTTGAGTCACATCCTCAGGTGGCAATTAGAAGCAAATATCCTCCTGGTTTATAATTAGGGTTTAAAATAAAAATACGGTACTTAAAAATCAAGGCCCCACAGAGGCTTCAAGGAAGAAACACAAAAGAAACCTTTGCCCGTGTTTGGAACTGAACTTACACTGAACCCTTCATGAGCAAAAGTACTTTGGCACCTCTAATTTCCACCAGGGACTAGAGCTGGAAATGACCGTGCTTTAACAGAAAGGCTTTTCTTCTGGTATTTCCAGCTGAGATGCCAAGTGGAAGTCCTGGAATCTGATAAGAAAGCTTGCTCTCATAGATGTTTATCCAAACTCGACCCAGACTGTAAAATTTTGGATATCTGGCTATCTTTACAAACTGACACTCAAGTGAGCTAGCAGAACAGTCTTCATTATTTATACTCAATCGTACTTCTTTTTTTAATAGGAAAGCTCTGTCTTTTCACGGAAACCAAAGCGATTAAACTATCAGTAGTACAGGTTAATACAATGGTGAAAGACGATAGCTGACTAGCAGATGCTAAAAATACAGTCACTGGATACAAGGCCTTCCAGTCAAAAGAAATACATTTGAAATGTATTCCCCTTTTGCCTCCTCACTCTCTTAAATTACAGCAAGAAAAAATTTTACATTGAAGGCCTGCTGTAAAATCCCAGAAATCACTGTGAAATCACAGAGAAGTCTACTACTGAATTGGCTCGTCTTTGGAACAGGCCACTGCTGTAAAACTTGGCTTCATTTACACTGCCATCCACTCTGTTAAGCTCTGAAGAGGTACTCTAACTGAAGTTGTCACAGGAAGTGAGATCTTGGACAGTTTCTCCATGGAAGAGCACTTATTCAGTCCTTATGCTGCCCCAGCAGCACCAGACGATGGTAGTCTTTAAAAAGTGACAAGCTGTGCTGCCTGTTTTCTGAATGCATTGCTAAAACATTTATGATGGATGTGTGTTCAGTTCAGGAAAACTAATACAGAGATTATAATGTACCCTTAACAGTGAACTAAAAAGAAAAGCACTCTCTGACTTGGTAAAACAGCTGGGTATCATTGTGTAACAGTGAAGGACTGAACCCAATAAATTATTACAGCTAACTGCTTGTGTTTGCATCAGCTTGTGAAATAGCTTCATTCCCCTGTTCTAGGGATTGAAGTGATATTATCTTCTCTAATAGCATGAATTTTTAAAGCGAGACCTTCAGATGATGGTGCCTGATAAACCACAATCATGCTTTGCTTTCTGCACCAGCCATTGTATGGGCATTTCCCAGTAAACTCTTGCTTTTAGTATCTACAACAGTTATGAAATTTATGCAATTATTTTACCAATTTATATAATGCACCAGTCCCAAATGTTCTGGATGAATGTAGACACTATACAAAACCTCACTTTATTGATAAAACCAAACTGATACGATTTCAAATAAACATGTCCCAACCAGCAAAACCTAGACAATTTTCCTCTAACCAAAATCCTAAGTTATTATAGCTTACATCAGTAGTATTCACTGCTAATCAGCACACTATAGCAAGAACTAAAGATCACACCAGGGTAGAAGTTCTTCCATCCAGCACTCCAAATCTGAGGACCATGAGCATGTACTCCTTCAGTGATCTTACCTGTGGCCTTGTAAAAGATTGTGTCTTTCAGATACAGTGAACGACCAAGCCAGTAATTAATGTGCAGCTAGAACAGAAATGAAAGTCAGTATAGTTATTAAGCAGCAATGCGGTAAAAGACATGGAGTAGAAAGCAAACCTTATTTTATTATTGCTGAGGTTTCAAATTATTTTAAAACCTGGACTCTACAACTTCTTGCTCTGGATAAGCAGAATGGTGGAAAGTCTGCATTTGGACACAGGTTTGTAAACGAGAAAACAATACAGAATAAAATTCCCTGGCTACTATTGCTGCCAAGGTATCAAGATGCACCTGAAGGTCCTAGAAGATACTCTCAGTTCACGAGCTTGGCTAAAAGGAATGAAATTGCTCCTTCAGTCTCAGACACTACCTCTCTCAGACAGTCTGCCAGCTTGTCTCAGATGCTCTTCAGGTAATTACCTCTCATCCAAGCAATGATTTCAGCCCAGCATGAAGAAAGCTGAGGAACTGTGTCATCTGGACAATATGAAGCAAAGTGGAGCTAAGTGACATCACTGTATTGATGGTTGCAGTCAAAGAGGTCACAGTGTCCCCTTTAGTGACTACATATATGATTTTAAATTAGGCATATGACGTAAAAGTCTACCATGCAACAAACTTTGTCTTCTTTAGTGAAAGAACCATTCTGAGGTTTGTCCTCTCAGAGGGAAAAGACTGGCACTTTCAGGCATGTCTGTGCCTGCTTTTGCCAGGAACTATAAGTGTCACATAAATGATGCTCCATGTGAAAAGTCACTTGTGACAGTTCTGAAAGAATCTGCTCGGGTGCAAAATGTATTTGCCGGTATCTTATGCAGCCAGAAGGTATTGATTCAAAAATCAAGAAAGGCAATTGCTGACATTTTTTAAAGGGTCAGATGCAAAATGTGTCTCTCTCAGAACCAGAGAGAGTTTCTGAAATAGTTTTCTGATTTCCATCTCTCTTTGTGTGTAAGACTATAAGAAGATGGGGGATAGACTAGCAGTGGTTTCTACCACATTGTTTACGTAAACTGTCTACCTGAACTCTCAAAAAGTCTGTTTTAAACTAAATCTGTTTTGGTTGGTTCATGCTGCAGAGCTCATGGGTTTCCCAAAAGTGACATTCCAAACAGATAGAGACAGAGGCCCTTTGAGTGAGAGGATATGTAGTGCCTGCTTTTCTTTTGCTTTTGCAGTGGTGTAAACCCACAGTGGCTTTGACAGACTTACAGCAGATATAACCTGCGTATAAAAAAAATTTCTAGACTTCCATAGCTAGGTTTGAAGTAGGAGCACCTACAAAGCTGTTCCAGAGGGCAACTGCTTTTGAACTAGAGAATGCATTTGGATCATGTCTACTACGAAGCGATAAGCTGTGTAAGTTCAAAGTACAGTGGAAAGCCTTAACGTTATCCATGCTTATTAGTACACAGCGCTTGTAAAAGTGCTGTGGGAAATACTGTTATGACTGTGGACACAAACCAACTCTGACCGCAAGACTGTATTCACCTGTTATTATTCTTTTAGGGTTTATTACTGAATAACTACGTGTCGCATTCTTTCAGCCTGCTCTGAAGTCCTGTAACTTTTTATATCTTATTATTCAGTGAACAAAGACATAGCAGGTTTGTTTAAAAAGTTGCTATAATGATAATAGTCTCTAACTGTGAGTTAAACTGTACTCTGTGTTAACCTGAAGATTTTCCAGAACATGTATTAACTAGTGTTTCCCTCTATCTAGAAAGTCAAGATTACCAAAACCAACAAAAGTGTAAACTGACAGAAATTCCTCTCTGCAATTTCTTCTTTTACAAATCCTTTAAAAGAAGAGGCCAAAACTGAGATTACTGGTACACGCTATGCTCCCTGCCTTCAGTTTTATGCTGTGAATATTAGGAAGCACTGCAGTAGAGTGGACAGAGCCCAGGAGCGGCAACTGCTTTTTAATTCTCTTTTAAGGAATACGTCACATCTAATAGAGGGAAGTGGGTTGCAATCCATACTTCTATGTCTGGCCAGTAAATACGAATAAGGTCTGTGCTTAAGGTCAATATGCCCTCAGTTTACACCAAGAAAAAGCAGTAGTATACACCAGCACTTGTTTCAGAAAAGTATGAGATTCTTCACTGGCACAGTTGAAAGGCAGCTCCACTCACACTCAGAGAGTGATACTGTTTTATACCTGCTCAGAGTCTGGACCTACATATAATGCAACTAATAGTCTGATGAATAAGGAAAAAGGCAAAATAGCGAACCAATATGAGCCTACCATACATTTATTGTTTGTTTCACTGCCAGAATGAAATTCAGCTATGCAGAAGGATATTCTTAAAAGTATACCCAGCTTGAATTTAAGTAGACATGGAAGAAAAAGAAACAACAAGGGCTGTGCTATTTCACTGTTTACTGAAATAAAGTATAATAAATTGCTAATGTTGTATTCATGATTGTGAGCATTCTCTAGCAAACTGGGTTACATAGTTAACTTTTTATTACCAACCACCTTCATAAGGTTTTCAATTCTTTGCATTGACTTTGCACTTTGCATAGTTTACATAGAGTATTTTCTATGTTTCTATGATTGTATTCTTTCTTATTTATTATTCTTGCATGAAAACAGCCTTTTTGAGAGTTCATCAGTTCCAGCTGGCTATTTTCCACTTCATGTCAATAATTTTTTATTCAGCTATTTATCAAAGTTCTTTTCACTGCATCCAACAGATGATGTCATCAAGAAAGTTATAATTGCAGGTGGGAAATGAAAAGGAGATCAAAAAGCTTTCAAGTAACAAAAATTCTCTATTTATGCAAGTGTTCTAAGAAACAAAGAATGCAATAAGAAACAAGCAGACAACAAAGTAGGATTTAAATGGGAGCAAAATTATGGCTAAACATACTAATCTTCAAAGTTTATCATGGGTTGTCAGCAGTTCTTTCAGAAAATCATGTTCCTGAAATTGCAACTGTAAAACTATTAGTCAGCTATATATGAATGAATATTTCCCTTTTCCAAATCAGATTTATGGAATATTTTGCCTTCTGTCAGATTATAATATATTTGCATCTAATAGTTCTAATTTAGAATGTTTGAGTTATAAATAGACGGGACATGTGGCATGAATTAACGTTGATACGAAAGACTAATACATTTTCCTCATAAGCTGTAAACTGCTTCCATGTCAAAGGAAAGCTAAACTGCTCTACAGCTGAGGTTTTCTGAGGTAAGAATGCATTGGTGTTTTAGTGCAGTCGCAGTGCTCTTGAATTGCGAGATATGCTATCCAAATTCCTCTCTGTGTTAACTATTACTGACCTTCAGCCATGGAAAGCAGCTAGTAGAGTGACTTAATTTGGCACCTGTTCTGGGGATTTCTGAATGGCTGAAGCCAAAAGCAATCCATATTTAGGTGGCCCAGCCTGTTCTCAGCGCATACTGTATTTTACGGTGGATTTCCTTAGGAGATTGTAAGGGTGATGCTGTATGGGAATTCCTAAGCGTTGCCTTTCACTCCTTCAAATGCCAAATGTGAGGCTGTTTTTACCTATGTCTTTTCTATGGTAAGAGTGGTGTCCATAGGAAAGATTCCTCCAGTACAGTAATTATCATGCATTTTCAAAAAAAACCCTTGTGGGAATACACATTTCTTGGGAACTGGAAAGGAAGGGAAACAATCAAGTGAAACTAGGCTTGAAGTGTAAATGCAATACTATCAGGCATACACACTGTATGGAATTTTCTTCCCGTTTCTTGAGAGTAATCACAGGAAGAGTGTGGGTTGATTGGCTCACATATGAGGAGGCATCTCTTAGCTAAAGGAAAAACAATAACATTTTAAAGAATAGGGTTTTAACACACAAGTTGATGCAAACACAGACATAGGACAAAAGCAAAGAAATAAACTGGAGTCTACTATCACGCTAGTCTACGCTGAATTTATTGTTCCACGTCTAGTAACAAAGCTAAAACAACTTTTCAATTTCTCATTCTAGAATTCTGCTATCTTATGTATGCTATTTTACTTTTTCAAATTCTTTAAATATAATGATTCTAAGTACTTTTAAGGGCTTTTAATTGTCCAGAATTATAAAATAAACACAAAGATCTGAACAACTGGGTTGGATTCCAATATTCATTATAAAATTAAATAAAAAAAAAGTGACATCCCAGAGCTTCAGGTAGAATTCCTCCATGAACAGTCTTTTATTTGGATGCATCATACTCTTTCATGAGGACACAGTCTACTATTTTTAATGACTATAACGTATAACAGTACATAGAGGATGAAAATACCTTTATTTTTTTTCAGCTTCACAGTGATACGTAGGCTATAAGAATGTGCATAAAAGACAGGCATGATCTTCAGAGGAATGAAAGGGGACAGTTTTGAAGCTTACTTCCCCCCTCCCATAGCGTTTTTACATGAGCACAAAATATTCTTGAGCCAGCTGGTTGTTTTGTTCACACTGGCTTTCATTGCCTAATCTAGTGAATTCGTTATAGCTCCTCGCCTGAGGGCTCAATTTTCAGCTGCGCTGAGCATGACCCATATCAGCTGTGGGAAAAGGGAGGCAAAGCCTCTGCGGGCACCTCACACCTCCCTGTTTCGCCAGGAAGCCGTGGAGGGACCGGACCGAGCTGCTGTGCCAGTCCAAGCAGCCGTGGCTACGTGACGTTGTCTTGCATAGGACTTGGGGACCACTCTGCTAGCGGGAGTTTGCTTGTCCCAGCGTGGATCCTGTGGCAGGGTGTTGCAGGGTAGGAGAAGCTGCCGTAAAACAATGCTGGCTCTATGTCAGGACAGGACTCTCCCATATAAGGGGATCCTCAATGTGTTCTTCCTGGGAAATACTGCAGGGCTGATCTTGCAATGTAAAGAGACCTTTCTGGAAGCAGAATCTGGATTCGGGCATGTTGTTTCTGAGGTAACCAGATTCTAATGTCATCGCAACAAGTAGTATAATTTTGTTTCTCAGTTACATTCTAGAGATACGGTATTACAGAGGAGCTCTGTGGCAAATGGATTCTATTTGCTCATGTGCTACAAGAGGACAAACAGTTCTCTGTTTTTAAAGCTTTTTGGATGATTCTAGTGGTTGCAGAGACAGAGCTGTGTCCATTTTGTCCTCACTAGCAAGTGGGTGGTTGCCTCCCACGCTCACGTCACTGCCACATTTGGCAGCAATAGTACTTTGGCAGCAATAATTTATTTAAGAGGTCCCAGCACTGTAAAGTACTCTCACTACTCCGTAAGAATTTTCTGAGATGAGCAGTTTAGCTCTTTACTTTCAGTTCACTGAGCTACGGTCACTACTTGCATGCACACACAGACACACGTGTGTTCTCATCGCCTAAGTACTGCAAGGAACCTAAAACTTACAAATCAACAAGACAGAATGGTCCCGGCCAAGGAAGAAGAACATGCAAGATGAAAACATCATAAAGACCCCATGCTGGCACAGCACACTCTGACTCATACTTTCCAGTTATAAATGTCATCCATTAGGTTAAAAAAATAATAAAAATCAGTCTCCATTCTGGGTTGTGTGGGTTTTTTTTTTATTGCTTGCTTTAATAGCTCTGCTCTTCATCAGCTCCAGTGTTCAGCAGCTGATCCCTCTTGCCTTGGCTAAGGACATGTGATAGTTTTGCTGAATAGCTGCAAACATGGTCTCTGCTGGGTACTAATAGCTGGCACATTAGGCTGCTTGGTGAACTGTGGCAGCCAAATAGAAATGCTTTCAATAGACTGATTTCAGTAAAGAAGTGGAGGGTTGGGATTTTTTTTCTTTTTTCTTTTTTTTTTTCCTTTCCCCACTCTGCTTGGTGCCAGAGTTCTTAAAATAGTTCCCTCAGAGTTTTCTTGTAACCCATTTTGGAGCCCAGATGTAGGAAGCAAGCCAGCACAGCTGGTGAAGCCTAAGTGTCTCACAGATACGGAAGGCTTACACGGCCTTCATTTTATTCTTAACTGTTATTCTTCACTTTATACTTAACTGTTATTGATGTTATTGCTATTGGAGTGTCAAGAAAAAATGTGCAGGCTTGCAGAGGTTAAAGGTATACCAGCTGAAGATCTTACTCTCCTTTCTGTCTTCATCACCAGGCCACTGTACCTTGTTATTTTCAGTACTTCCCTCATCTTTTCCCTCATTAGGAATGTAGATTTAATTAGTTGTTCCATTCTGAACTCACACTGATACCTGTGCTAAGCTAGTACAAGTGATGCACAGTGATGCTGTGATGTGAACTCATTCTCACAGCAGGGTGGATATAAAATCAGCAGTCTCCTTATACTTAGGAGTATATGCTAGATTTCTGAGGAGAAAAAAATATACAGAGTGGTGCCAGCCTTCCTGACAGCAAGCTAAAATACACACAACAAATCAAAAAGAGATGATATGCCAATCGGTAGTTTCCTTATAGTCATCTAGTAAGTACTGGGCTGGCCAGTCTTGGAGACACAGTAACTTTTTTCCCCTAAGGGTGCAAATGAGATCGCTGGAAGACTATTTGCTTCTGTGAGAGTTTTTTTCCTGTTAAAGATGTTCTGTCACCTGACCACCCTCATGGGATCTTTCCTCATGCAACATGTGATAACTCCTACCAGCCTTGAGGTACTTATAATTGCACGGTTCCTACAGGGTGGCTTTTGAAAGCAGCCCAGTCTGGGGTATTACCATTATAGACCGCAGAACTCCATGTTCCTAGTACATCTGTGAAAGCATTTGGGGGAACAGCAATACGGGTGGAAGTAACACTGATTCATTCTATCTTCATATGAAAACAGAGGGAACAGTTGGCCTCTCCAAACTGGAATGATACAGATAAAGAGATCTGAATATGCAAAAATAGCACAGCAGTTTCTAGGAGAAGGCAAAACACATCTCAGAAATGTATTGAAAAACAGCACATTGAGGTCCACAGGAAAACATTGGAAAAAGTGCATAGTGCAACACTTGGTTACACTAAACACTAGGGTATACTAGAAGTCAATAGGAGTCAGGTATTTAATCCTTGTTTATGCCTTTAGACCTCTGTTGTCTTCAACAGCTTGGTTTAGCAGGAAGCGTGTCCCCTACCATAAGCAAACCTGATTACAGCATTTGTGAATGAATGACAGAAGCTTTTGGAGGAGATGAACAATCATATTCTGCACGTATTTAGGGCTTTGACAAAGCATCTCTGGTGGATGTTGGACTATTAATTTACAGTCTTCCACTGCCCACTATTTCCTTATGCCTCCTCATGACAGAATCAGAATAATTCAGTTGGTGCCTACATCTCTCTGATGGGAACATCAGGTGCAGCACCTTAGCTGATAGTGGTCTTGCACGAAGATGCAGGTCTGCGAGTGGGAGCTGCTGACGCATGCATATTCCTTTCTACCAGCGCAGATAGAGGAACAGTAACCTCCAGTAAGCAAAAAGCTGAGAAGGTATTTCCTTAAACAGCTTCTGCTGTTTGCACAGAGAATATGGATACAAGTCTCTATACTCTGCACTAATTCACACATGTGACTGTGTTCAAGCTTATACCTAGCTCTGTTCCCTCCCCTTGTGTCAGCAGCTCGCTTATTCTGTTGGTTCTAAAGTTCACAATAATTATATATAAGCAACACATGACTAGAGAGCTTTAGATGAGATCAGGCTTTTTTTGCACACAGGCTTTTCCCTGCTTTTGTCTCCTTTTCTAGGGAAAAGGGATAGGCTAACACCTGAGACTGGAGTTTTACAGGTACCGGCCGAGGTCTGTACCCAGCTCCACTAGCTATTTGAAGTACCTGTATGCTTCTCTCTGCTTGGAGTGTTTCTCAGAGGGTTTAACCTAGGCAGAGAGATTGTGCCGTTTCTGCATAATATGCTGTTAATTTCAGTAGTTAGAAGAGGCTTAACTAAAAAGTAAAATTACTGAACCGAAAATTGATTCTATTTTACCTCAAACCAGGACATTGTCATATTTCTAAGGTTAGATTTATGTTATCAGCCATTTGGAAGTGCCTCGCCTAAGCTACTATTTAGGTTCTCTATTTTAATTGGAGAAGGATAAGCACCTTCACAAGCCAGTTCTCTACATCATAAGGCAGCTGTATAAGATAATAGATGAATTTCTATGCAGCATTAATAGAGAGGGCCCTGACAACCATCTGAAATTTTATGCTAAAGTTTGTGTGATAAATCTGTATGAGGTAAACCTTATCTTTCTGTAATTCTTCTGTCATGACTGAGCCCACCACAAAGACACCACATTGAAGCCTCTATATACCTTCTTTCCTGAGGATTTTCTACAAAGATCTTCATTAGCTCAATTATCCATAAAGCTACCATAAGAAAAAAGATCTTGAAATAGATAACAGATGCGTTTGAGTTACATCTTGTGATGAATGAACACAAAATCCCAGCTTCATTATAGCCAGCCCACACAGTCACATTTTTTATTGCTCATATGTAATGATCAACAATCATTTGGGACAAAAAAAATAAACTCTAGCCAGAATTTTAACACAACCTCATAAAATAAATAAAATAAAACAAAATAGACTAAAATAAATAATAGAAACCTTGAAATTATTTACAATGTTTAAGGCACCTGGGAGAAGCACCCTGGCTTGACCCTAACTACTTGTTAATTTCTATATTTCTGATGTTCTCACTGAGATCTATGGTATTTTCATCTTCCACTCTTTATTATCCCTTTCCATACCTGCTCTGAATGCCACACATTGTCCTCAACAATCTAATTTTTCCTTTTAAAATATCTTTAACTAGAAATGGTCTGTTCTTCACCCATGAAATTTAGCTTCCAGTTCATTCCTAATTTTGTGTACAAACTGTATGATAGCCCTCTGGCTCATGCAATATTATTTCTGTTCTCTCTGTTTAGATATGCCTACTTTTTACAGCAGATATTTCTCTTCCTGTCAGCAAGTTTCCTTTAAATATTCACAATTGTTCTATAAATCCTTGTGTGTCCTTCGGATGGTGAGCCTTCCTCTTCTCAAAATGGCACTTCCTGTACAAAGACATTTACCTGAGCCTTGAAACTCCTTTGCTGCTTGCATTTCACTTGTCCCAGTGTTTGCAACAAATTTAGGACACAAATAGGTTCGCAGGTAGGTACAGACAGTTACATATCCACTCTGCCTGAAGTCCAATCTGGCTGAATACTGTGTAGTTCAAAGTATTTTGTCCTGCTAAAATTAAAACATTTATTGCATTTTAGGCTCTGGGAGTGTAGTTAAGGTGCAACTATCTGGACCCATTATTCTGATCACATTATTTGCATGGCCAAAACCAGAAGTGAACTGCAGTTCATGCAGAAACGTTCACAAATATCTTGTATATGGTATTTGTCTATCCAGAGTACTTCTCAAGATTTATAGGAATACTTTTTCTGGTCTTCTGACTCATTTTGCAAGTGCCGAAGTCATCTAAAGTGAATTCTTCCTCTGTGAGGAAACCCAAGGCTTATGAGGCTTGAACTGAGCACACTGCCGGTCTAATTGCAGCACTTTGTTTCCTTACAGAGGTAACCTACGACCAATGCAAATGATTCCCAACCAGGTGATGGGGAAGAGAACTTTACGCAGTTTTGCTCAGTCTCAGAAAGAACTGTAATAAAAGACTGATAATAAGTACTTCTTAGTACTCTTTCAATCAGATAAACTGGCAAAACTTCTACAGCACTGTTGGCTCCCCATAATGTTAGAAGTTATCCAAGTGTAAAAATAATGCATTATAATAAAGATTCTCTTCCTTTTTTTTTTTCCTTCTCTTCCCAGTCCAATTCTTCTTGCAACCTCTGTATCTTAACATTAAAAGGAGTTGCTGAGACCAGTCAAGTCAAGCTTATTAGATGTCAAATTTTGATAGTAATTATAAGAGACCTAGGTATTTTACCTTTCATCTTTTCTAGAGACAGCATTGCACAGCAGAGACAGGTTCTCAAGTTAACCAGGTAAAAGAGGCCTATTTCAGTTTCACTGGTTAAAAGCAACACTTTAAATGCCACATGGAAATGAAGAAGCAACAGTGCTGACCACAGACCACCAAAGTAAAGCTCGTTGCTGTTCAGTAAGAGCCAGCTATACGTTGCACTAGTACGTTTCCCAGAACATCTTGGCAGACAGTCCCCGTGCAGCACATTATGTTAGATTAATTTAAAGGTAGAAAAGCCATGGATAACTATAATAAGATCTGCATCCAACAGCGTAATAATAACTGTCAGAGGATTCCAGAGAACAGTAAAGAGAAAAATGGTCAGAAGATGAAGCACTTGACTGCAGTGGCTACTTACTTAATTGGCAATATCCCTGATCTAATAAAATCACGATACTATGAATCATCTTGCCCCAGTTCATTCAACAGAGGTGTCAATTATACAATCAATGGACATTTGTGTATTTTTTACTCTATCTACTAACCTCGTTTTTTTTTTTTCTTTTGTCCTGGGCAACCATGCTTAAGACAACAAGCTCTCAGTCAAATCCTTGTCTCACATGGATTAGAATACAGGATCTTCTTGGCTCCCAGTCAGTTGCATTGTTTTCATCTAATAAAAAACATCAGCGGAAAAACTCACCACTACACAAAAAGCAAATAACTTGAAGCACTTTAACAATTCTGTATTAGTGCTGGCATGCTTCAAAAATAACTGCTGAACATTGCTAAGAGGACAGCAGGACTATATAATTATTTATGACAGGCTTTCAGCTTTTTTTCCTTCTCCTAAATGGTTGGTGTTAGTTGAAGGCCAAAGGAATACTGTGAAAATGAAGAAAGGAAAACAGTGGGATGTTTTTTATAAGGCAGCTGCCCTCCATCTTCACACACCCATGAGAGACCACACTAAGCATCTCCTGGGAGGACCACTATTCAGAGGTGTTTGGACTTCAGATTTCATAATCTGAAATCCATGGCTGTAAATAGAAAGAATGAAGACCCATGAATAGAAATTAGTAAGAAACTGTTTATTCCCATTCCAGGAATATGTTGAAGTCAAGAAACAGTTTTCCATCCCATATTAGGACAAAACTGAGACCTTTCAACTTTTTCAAGACAAGAAAGAGCAAATGAAATCTTGAGTTCTCCCCCTCCTCCTGCTGCTCCCCTTCATGTCCTCCAAAACAGCCAAGCAATTAGGACACCAGCCTCCAAGGAAAAGAAACTGGATCTGAAGCCCAGCTCCACTAGCCTGATGCATTCACATGCTTATTCTCAGTACTTGATAATCCCGTCATGCATTGCAGAAGAGTGTCCAACCTGCAGGCTAATTTTGAGGTCAGATACAATTCATTCTTCATGCTTAAAATAGCCCGCCCTAGAGCTCAGATGCATTTCCAACCATCACTTTTCTGATGCCAACATATTCCCACTAAGTCTCTCAGTTAGAGCACATTGACTCAGCTTCAGTACTCACCCCCAGCCTCTCTCTGCCGTAGGGCTGAGCAGAATTTGCTGTTTGTTTGAGCACCTGCTACCACTAGCAGGATTCACTCCCAACACGCAACACACAAATGAAAAATGGAAGTGAGCGTGTAGAGAAAAGGAATGCCTACATATCTCACAGAAACACGTATTATACCTCTGTTGCAGGATTTCTTCCAGAAAACTTGAGACATGGCCAGCTTCTGAAGTATACCTAGGAAACGTGTCCTTACATCAGCAATGTCATCATTAACCCACATCCTTGAGTAGCAGCTCAGAGAGTAGTGGCTATTTGGCATTTTTCTCTCTAGATATCAGCATCACTTTTTGCTTGCATGCTACTGTCCTTGCTGAATTTCACTGTACTATCTGAATGGCTAAAATTCAGCATCTGCATAAGTATCTGCAACACTCTGACCATTGTTTGTCATGTCTTATTCATGCTGGAATATCAGGAAATATGCAGAAATTGAAGCTCGTAATAGTATGCTATTTCTTGTATTCCATGACTGAAAGAAAATATTCCCATGTCTAAAATAATAGAAGAATTAATTTTTTTCCCACCCAGTCATGGATTTGCTGTTCTGCCTGAACTAAGCAGACCGATTTCTCCTCAGACGAAGGGCTGTTTGTGAGCTACAGGGTTGAAATCTGGTCAGTGCTATCACACATGACAGTGAATGATACCAATTATAATAAAAAGATACTTTAGAAGCATTTGAATGATGATCACTCCACGTAATCATTAACAATCTGTCACTTGCTGGGTCTTTTTGGACACAAAGTCATTAACACCAACACTACCAGCTGCTGCCACCCTGAATGTCAGGGAGGGAAAAGGTTGGAATAAAATTCCATCCCATGTTTTTAACTTCCCAGACTGAACCTAGGGATGTAAACACCTCTGACCTTGGTATGCAGGTTTATCTGGATCTTCACTTTGCAACTGGACCCCACATAAGAATTTAAACAAAATAACAAAAGCTTGCAATAGCAGAGTATCAGCTGCAACTGAACATATTTGGGTGTTGCTGGGAGAAGTTAAACTATTGCAACCTTCAGTAAAATAAGCTGTGAACCCAGGTAGGTGAATCATCACTTTACCCCGTTACATTTCAGATCAAGCTTCTGGAATATTTTAATCCAGGCAGTAGAGACAACTGCATGAATCTAAATTCATAAACTATTTTTCTCCAATGGGAAAAGTGGGTATGTAACTGAAGCATTTACAATGCCTGTAAATGGGACAAAAGAAAACTGTTGCTTTTCTTCTACACCTTGCAGATGGAAAAGAAGCAGAGCAAATCCAGTGTGTGAAGTTCAGGACCTGAGAAAGTTTTCAGATGCCCAGATCCAAATCCTCACCAAACGGGATTTGTAGATATGCCTGGGTGCCTAATTCCTACTGACTTTTCAAAGTGCCTTTTGTTCCATGAGCTAAGATTTAATATTCTGCTACAAGGCAGAGCCTGCTCTGAGGAAAGCATTTGATAGCTCATGTCATGATCTTCTCTAAGGTGTGGTTTGGAGGAGGCTGGGAGTGGGAGGAATATATTGGAAATGTGAAGGTCCTGCTTTCAGCTGCAATGAGTTTTGCCTCTGGGAGAGTAAGGTCAGAAATGGTGAGTGGCCATTTTCTGTTTAGTGCAGTTAGTGGTTCATATCTCACACAGCAGTTTCCAGGGAGCCAGAAAAGAGTTCTGAGCATGAAGACATAAGTTCTCGGTGGCCTCTGCCATGTGGATGGTAGGAGCTGACCTTTTTTGACTTCTGGATCTCCCTGTGACCGCAACAGTCATGAGCAAGGCTAGGTCTGCTTCTAAGAAAAAATGCTTGAAACTCTTTCTCCTCATATAAATAAAATACAAATATGTGTAGTCATAACAGTAATCTGGAATGGAGAAGCTGCTAAAAGACTTAGAAGTCCCTTGAGACTTGCAGCACATGTCCACAATGAACAAAAACAGTTGCCATTGAGGTCACCAGCTTTGCCGGGCCATTGCCATATCTGGTCAGACCAGAAGGTGAAACAGGAGGGTGCAAAGGAAAATTATCCTACTGTGTCTTCAGACAGATCTGAGCCAAATCGGAGGATTTGGCCCAGCAAAGACATCACTGGTAAGAGTTTCTAAGAATAGAGAGCTTCCAGCCTTACTCCTGGGTTTTTTCATGCTGGGACAATGGGTAGAAGAGATGTCAGATTACATGGCCATGAGTCAGCAATGTGTGCTTACAGCCCAGGCCAACTGTATACTGGGATGCATCAAAAGAAGTGTGGCCACCAGGTCAAGGGAGGTGATTCTTCCCCTCAACTCCACTCTGGTGAGACTCCACCTGGAGTACTGCGTCCAGCTCTGGAGCCCCCAACATAGGAAAGACATGGACCTGTTGGAGCAGGTCCAGAAGAAGGCCATGAAGATGATCAGAGGGCGGGAGCACCTCTCCTATGAGGACAGGCTGAGAGAGTTGGGGTTGTTCAGCCTGGAGAAGAGAAGGCTCTGGGGAGACCTTATTGCAGCCTTACAGTACATAAAGGGGGCATACAGGAGAGCTGGGGAAGGAATTTTACAAGGACATGTAGTGATAGGACAAGGGGAATGGCTTCAAACTGGAAGAGGGTAGATTTAGATCAGATATTATGAAGAAATTTTTCACTCTGAGGGTGGTGAGGCGCTGGAACAGGGTGCCCAGAAAAGTTATGGAAGCTCCATCCCTGGAGGTGTTTAAGGCCAGGCTGAATGGGGCTTCGAGCAACCTGGTCTAGTGGGAGGTGTCCCTGCCCATGGCAGGAGGGTTGGAAACTCAGTGATCTTCAAGGACCCTTCCAACCTAAACCATTCTATGATTCTATGATTCAAGTAGTCTCCCGAGTCTCGTAATCCTAAAATGCCTCTGGTTTTACATCAAGTTCCCAGACCTTTAAAATCCAGGTTGTTATTCTCACAGCACAGTGACACTCGTAAGGTAATAAGTATAGGCTGGAATTGACAACTGTCAGTCTGCAGTCATGCTGGGGACATCTGTGTTGATACTTCAGCAAGTTTCTGTTCCAGAAAAGGTGCAGAGAAACAGCCACTGCACTGTGCTGTCACTGAGCTTACCAGCCCATTTCCACATTGTCCTTTACTTCCTAGAGTAGGGACAAAGGGTGATAATTCAACTCAGGTCAAATCAGACTGACCCTGACACCTCCAGATGTCTCTTTGTGTTGAGTCTGTGTGCACAGGTACCTGTTCTGTCACCTCTTATGTCCCTGGACAGTAACAGGGCAATGCAGTGGTTATTGTTGACAGGCATTCTGTGCAGCAGAGGATGGAAAGGCAGTGAGGGCTGTGCTTGCTTTGCTCTTCCCCTAGCTGGCCTTCTGGGAATGCAGATAACACTCTGAATTTCGTAAAAAGGCATCTCAACCAGCGCTGTATGCATGTGGGGGCTCTTAGGGAAGAACCCCTCCCAGATCCTTCCTTGGGACAATAGGACTCCACACTATTCCCAGCTCTGCGCCTTTGCCTAACTTCCATAACAGTCTAGTGTGTTTAATCAGTACTGCTCCTGCAGACAAAGAGAAGGGGGGGGGGCATTTTACAGTGTTTCCAAACAGTACAAAACATTGTATTAAGACTGTAGATTGCAGATTCCATTGTTGAGCAGTATTTTGTTTTAAGAACAACAGCTTAACTTTCTTATTTCTTAAAGAAAAAAGAGATTTATTAAAGTAGAATCTGCAGTTTATTTGTTTTTTTTCTCCAAGGTACAGCAGCTGTGTAAAAGAACATTTCACCATAAAGAACAGGCTGATTCACTGCACTTCTCCTGAGTACAGATTGTTGTCTTCTCCCACACAGTCTTCACAAATTAGGAAGGAAACTTGAAAAGCACTACAGTATATGTTTTTGATTGTTCTTGGTTTACAGTAGTTGAGTGAGACCTCAAATATCCAGCTTTTATCTAAAAAAATAGTTAATAAAATTTAATAGATGAATAAAAAGCTACACTCTCAGATGCCTCAAAGAAACTGTGGACCCATGACATGATTTAAACAGGAGGTGCAGTGAGTTCAGTATCAGAGACTCACCTTCCCTTTGTAAGGCCTGAGGACACTGAGTACATCCAGGTCTTGGGACCTGTTCCTCAGCTCTTGCACAAAGGCAGACGAAGGTGGGACTGTGTTACAACCCCATGTTCAGATGGACTAAGCTCTGACCTGCTTTTACACACTACAACAACTTCACTCAAACAAGAGTTCAAATGTCTGTAACACTGAAAACAGAGTCACCCACAAAAAGATCCAGCCTCCTCTGTGTAATTGCCAATCTACGAGAACAAGAGCAAGCAGCGGAAGAGTAGGCATCCATACCAGTAGTAGGGTTTGTTTTTCCATTCCAAACCTTTGCTTTTTCTACACAATGTATATTTAGTGCAAGAAAGCAGCTAGTAAAAGTTGCCTGAAACAAGATTTGGTTCCATGTTTCAGATTACAAGTGAAATGTCAAAAGTAATTCATTCATGAGGTGGCAGGATCCCTCCAGGGTGGTTTAGCCCTCAGAATAATAAATAAATAATCCCAGAAGCTTTTTTTTTTTTTTTAACTATAGGCAACATGAGAAGGTTACCAGAAAGTTGTCACTGCAGACATAAAGTGCATCCTTTCCTGGTTTCTCTAGTAAATTGCAATATATCACTCTGTGATTCTGTCAACAATCATTTTGAACCATTCCTTGAGACTCTCAGACACGTCTCTCTCGTCTACAGAAAGATAAAGATAGATGAAGCAAAACATAAGTTCATAGTATAATGCAATTCTATTAGTCACATATGGGAAGGTGTTCTGCACTTCAGTGATCCGCAGGCTCTTAGCATTCAACTCCGGTGAGCTTTTCTTACTAAGGAAGAGTTGAAGTGTCATTAACTTTTCCAATTCTAATGGTATACATGTCAGGGCAGAGACTGAAATACTATGGACCAGCAAATGTTGAGCCAACTTCACAGACATAATCCTTGAAATCAAGGCAGTTGAGATGAAATTCCTGAACTGTTTAACAAGGAACATAGTTCAAGGTCCCATCCCACGGAACTGAAAAGATCCCAAGATCCTCAGCAGCAATGGGGTCTTTAAATATTTTTAACAGACATGGCAGCATGAGCTGAGAATGGAACTCATAGCAAGGAAAAATTATCTCCTTTTCAGCTCTGCTTCTGCCATGAACTGGGGACACATGGGCAGTACAGTTTCTCCCTAGATGGTAAGAGAAACAGAGATTTGGGATTACCACGTTCAGTCCCAACAAACAGAGAGGAACATGAGCCAATATTTGCTAAATTTCCTTTTTGTCCTTCCTTCCAAATAGTCAGTTCTTCCAGTCCAGCTCCATGCTCTTTTCTTTAATTGTCCTCCTCTTCATATTTGACCTAGAGAAACTTTCCTCCTGTAATCTGTGTAGGAGGATTGGCAGCAAAAGGGGCATTGGAAAGATAGTCTCTTTTTTTGCAATTCTAATGCCAAGGAAGCAACTGCAGGGAGAGTTTTTTTCACGTAAGAATTTGTGCTTGTTGCTCTGCGAGAGCTGTTCAGTGAGTTTGGGAGCTGGTGGAGAACAGTCAATATAGGCAATAACCAGAAAGCACAGATGCCAAACCCTAATAAATCTTTGCTGAAATCAGCTGTTGACCATATGCTGCCCAACAAAGCAATACATTACTACGCAGATGCATTCCAGGTGATGTTAAATATGCTTTATCTCTTTCTCTTTCATAGAATAATAAGCTGGAAGGGACTTTGAAAGATGATGTGGTCCAACATTTCATGGGAAAGGGAGTCTAGATGAGGTTATGTAGCACCCTGTCCAATTATGTCTTGAAAATCTCCAACAGTGAGAGCTCTACCACACCCCTGGGGAAATTGTTCCAGTGATCAACTGTTCTCACTGTAAAAAAAATCTTTCCTATATTGAGATGAAACTTGTCCCTGTGCAACTTGTACCTATTGCCCCTTGTCTTCTCCATGTGGCTCCCGGTGAAGAGAGAACCTCCATCCTCTTTGTAGCTGCCCTTTGAGTACTGGAATACTGTGACGAGGTCCCCTCTGAGCCTTCTCTTCTCCAGGCAGAAAAGACCTAACTCCTTCAGTCTTTCCTCATAGGACAGGTTCTCCAACCCTTTGACCAACTTCATGTCCCTCCTTTGGACTCTATGCAGTCTGTTCACATCTTTTTTGAATTGTGGGGACCACAGCTGTGCACAGTACTCCAAGTGTGGCCTGACAAGCACTGTGTAGAGTGGGATAATCACATCTCTGTCCATGCTAGTAATGAATGCCCCTGCAGATGCAGCTGAGGATCCGATTTGCCTCTATTGTTGCAGTGGTGCACTGCTGACTCCTGTTCAGCTTGTTGCCCACCAGGACCCGCAGGTCTCTTTCAGCAAGGCTGGTATCCCATCACACAGGCCCTAGTCTGTACTGGACTCATTGGTTATTTCATCCCAGGTGCAGGATGTTGCACTTGCTTTTGTTAAACTTCATACAGTTCTTGCTAGCCCCCTCTTTCAGCCTGTCTAGGTCACTCTGTAAGATGGCTCTCCTTTCTGATGTGTCCACCTTACCACCCAGTTTAGTGTTATCAGAGAACTTGGTAAAGGTGCTTTCAATCCCATCATTTATGAAAATGTTCAACAGTGTTGAACAGTATTGATCCCTGGGGGACCCCACTTGTGTGAAGCTGCTAGCTGAGTAAAAACCACTGATCACCACCTTAAGAGTGCAGGCTGCGAGCCAATTTCTTACCGATCTCACAGACCACCCATCTAATTTTTATCATCTTGCCAGTTCATCCAGGAGAAGGCTGCAGGAAACGGTGTTGAAAGCTTTGCTGAAGTCCAGTCTTTATTGTATCTCTGCCTTAGTCAGCACTCAAAACTTGAGGCATCCCAGAAACAATGCAGGTTTTCAGGATTTTTCATTATCATCTTTCTGTCCTGCATGGAAAACAACAGAAGCAACTGTGAAGACTGGTGCTTTGTCACCTAATTTTAGCTTAAAAGTTTAGCATCAAAGCTACTTAAGTGTCTTTTATTTAATTATTAGTATAATTTTAACTTTAACTTAAAGCGAATAGTGAACACATCAGAAACTTAAAGTGGAAAAATGAACTTTGACCTCAGGGTAAGTATTTTTAACTATGTTTTGCGCAGCTGTTCGGAAAATCTTTTAGAAAATAAGGTTCCTTGTATAAGGTTCCAGTATTTCTGTATAGTGAAATCAAACTAGCTACTTTTTGTTATGATGGAAAGAACTGACTCTTTTAATATTCAAGCATCCACACATTCAGATAGATATTAGCATCACAATCTAGTCTACTGGAATGAATCCAGGATAGCCTGTGCAATTCATACATCTATAGCAGCAACGGAGTAAGCTGAATGCACATATAGCTTTGTAGAGCAAAAAGAAATGAGTTTTCTCTTCTTATTTCCATGGGTTAGGCCAAAGAACAGTATCGTCATGCAATCAGTCCACACAGAGCTGAAGTATTTAGGTTTCTTGCTCTCTGGCCATCTTAGTACCCCAAACCTCAAGGTTTCTTCCAATCTCTTCAGTCTTTTTCTTTCATTAGATGCGGAACTTAGCCACAGATCACCACTGTAAACCATCCTTCAAAAGAGCAGTGAGGTCTTATCTGCTTTCTTCTGATATTGGGAAGCGCTTGTTACACACAAGACATAACCTCATCATCCAGGAAAACCATCATTTTCCAAGGGTACAGGAAAGGAAGTTTTGCTTTGCTTCAGTTTGTGCCATGCTCCATCATGTCATGGCACAGCTGAGACATGTTGGGTTTTGCCTTAGCTCCACTTCTTCCTTTTCCCCTTCCTTCAAAGCAGTCTATGATCTTTCATAACCATTTCTTAACCCTGTTTTAAAACCTTTATTAGATCAAACAAACCTTTCTGGAACATGGAGTCTAAACTGTTTACATGCCTTTTTTATCCTGTACATAGGTAGAGTACTTTCCACCACACGTAGATTTGTACTGCTTTGACAAGAGGAAACATGAGTCTCATGTTTGAAAAGACTATGTCTGGTGTATCATTTTATGTCTTAACAAACTGCTCTGTAGAGAAAGAGGAACTTTTAGAATGGGTACATTTGTAAAACCTCCCAGTATATACTGCTTTTTTTTTCCAGATAGAACACTTTTCTGAATCAACTTCAGCAGCTAAAGAAAGCAAATATTTAAAGAAAACGTGAATGCAGCCCCATGCTCGTGCACATAATTTAGTGTTGGCATTTAAAATTGAAAACGGTTGTTTTGTTTATTTGTAAACTCTTCTATAGATCACATCACTGTATGGAATCTGACCACCTCTCAGGAATCATGAATATACTTGAGATGATGAAATGGTTACAGAGTTTAACAACTATTAAAACTGTTTTGTAGCTGAGTTCAGACCTAAAGATGCATTTTTATCACTACCTTCGGTAACATATTTCTGATAAGAGATGAGAGTGCTTTTCACAGCATGATCACAGAAGAATCACTACAAATTATGTATGTTCAGAAATGGACTCTGGTTTTCAGTAGCGCTGAATGTTTGCAGCTTCCATTAGCTTCAGCTGATGGTGAGGATGATTTGCACCTGAACATTGGGTTTTAAGACTAGAATTCCTCTGATCCCATGTAGATATCTGTAAATTGGATAATCAGTGAATGCCTATCTCATACAAAGCATGTAAGTCTCTCTCTACTGTGACTCTATGTCTATGTGACTGTAAAGAGGGTCTGGGGTGACCAGCTTAGTTACTGGCATCTCCACTGGAGTAGTCTAAAGTTAGATGACATTAATTTCATTCTCTGTCCCAAATTAGCACTGAAAAATGAAAATCTACAGCTTATTTCCAGACCTGCAGGTTGCAGGAAGCGTGTGGAAGGATTTGAATGCAACTCTGCTGATTTTTTGTCTAGTCACCGGGAACACATTGTCCACTCTTCCACCTCATTTATAATATGAAGACTTCAATGTGAAATCATCTCTTGTCCGTGATTGCTGACTTCTGTTACCCTTTCATAAGCATATCATGTCTGCCATAGCTGACAGTGTAGGTCTATATTATTTTATGCAGCAAATAGAAGGTCTTTTCAAGGTCAAACTGATGAGACCCATAGCTGTTAGTTATAAGAGACCAAAAATAAAGATGAGCTGAATATAGCAAATAGGATTTATTTGGGTATCAACTATCACCTCAAAATAGCAGAAGGCATGGTTGCTGAGAGAAAGACATACAAATATAGTTTAGAAACCTTATATAGTTTTATAAATAACCAGGTAAGTTTATATATAGACAGCTATTAAATATGTTTGTCACTATAAGGAGCTCTCTATTTCTCTCCATATAGAGAGGAACGTTTGTGAGACTGCATACTAGTATAGGGTAGTCATAAAATGTGTGAAGCATGTTTATTGCTCATTAGAGTCCTAAGCATTAGTGATTTAAATGGCCTTCCCAAATGGGGCACACTAGCTCTCCAAGTTCTCACTGTCCCATTGTGGTTAAGGAGCACTTTCTACACAGTACTTGTAGTCTGTAGTGACAATGTGCATTGTCTTTATTTAGTGGGGCCGCAAAGTCTAATGGGTATCCCCATTTTGCAAACACATACGGAGTTTTGTGATTTCTAAAAATAAAATTAATTTTGTCTTTCTAGGTCAATGTTTTTTAAATGCAGACTTCAGCTATAGAAGCTACACCAGGGACAACTAGTTGGATATAAAGACAAGCTGGGAATTGTACGGTTGGTGTCAATGGCTGTACATATATCAGTGAGTAGTGTAGACCAAAAGGAACAAATAGGTGATAAAAATTAAAAGATTATTTAGCAAGGTGTTTAAGCAAGATATCTTTATGTGTATTATGTGGCATGCTAGGTTTTTTGCTGTTTTAATACAGCTTACCTAATTTTATACAATGTAACAATGTAACACAATAGTCTTCAAGGTTAGGCCTCAAAGAAGTTTGCCTTAAAATAAAATATAAAAAAAATCCCAATACTTAAAACATATTTTCTTTTGCTAGAAATATATTTAAACTGCCTAACAACATCGCCAGTGCTTTTGGTTTTTTGCTATGGAGTTCCCTTATGGTAACCATAACTACTGTAGTTGAATGTTTCAAACCATATTTACAAACATAGAAACCAATCATTCACTTTCATTCTTTCCACATTTTGTTTATTATTTGAAAAAGTTTTTGCTTTGTGCTTTTTTGTTTACTTACTGTGTTTGAGCAATGTTTGCTATTTGCACTGCAATAAGTATACCCACACACCACAATATTTGTAAGTGAATAAAAATATTTTGGTCATCCAAGCTAAATTCCTAAAAGTGTTTATCCCCACTAAAGTGAATCAAAAAGTACACCATCTACAAATTCCTTATTCGAGACCCTTTAGAAAGCAACAGAAACAATAGCCTATAAGATGGAAAACCAATTAAACAATGCAAGTATAGACTATGCAATATGACCAGTTATATATTAAACAAACAAACAAACAAAAAACCAACCCAGAGACAGAATAAAACATTCACTGAAAAGCAAAGAATAAAGAGAATTTTAAAAAGCATCTCAGAAACAAAAAGCACTAAACTGTCACTTAATAAAATGTGAACATTAACACCTTCTTTTTGCATATTCACAATGTATTTTCTATTAGGAAGAACATAATCAGACAAACACTCTTCAAGAAATTTATCATTTGGTTGAGGGTTGAGACTAAGAAGGGATGTACTTCTCAGAAATTTTTAGAAACTGTTTCAAATAATAAACAAAATGTGGAAAGAGTGGAAGTGAATGGTTGGTTTCCATGTTTGTAAATACATCTGCTTGCAAGCTAAACATCAGAAACTATAGCTGACTTGACTTGGTGAAAACTGACGGTGTATTTTGAGGAACAAACCTCTGGCCAGTATTGACGCTTCTGACTAAGGATGTCTTCCTTTTTCAGTCTGACTCAGAGCAGACCTCACCACCTTTTGAACACACTAGTACAGCTAGTGTCTCGCATGCACTAATCTTAATATTTCCAAAACTGGTGAAAAAAAAAAAAAAAGAGTGGGAAATTTCCCAGGAGTTGCTTTAAGAAAAGTGGACTGTTCTAACAAGTGAGTGTTATTCCCCACAGAGAGAAGATACGTTATGCAATTTTTCCCTGTCTGGAGATGGGAAACTATGATGTTCATTTGCATGTTACAGAAACACAAAAATCAGTAGTACAAAGTGTATATGATAACCTGTGTCAGGACCTCCGTACGTATTATAAAGCAAGAAAACAAGGGGAGCCGAAACCAGTTTTAAGCAGTTAATATCACAGTAGAACCAAGCAGCAACACGATAGCACTTCAAGAAAGACCTCACTCCTGTACGTCAACAGAGCTAAAAAAAAACATAGGTAGAAAATATTAATAATTTTTTTCCTTTTTTAGTTGAAATATAGTGAATTGCTTTCAAATACAATAATTGCTTCACATAATCCAGTCCAGATTACCCTAGAGGAAAAACAGAGTCGTAGGAGCAGACATCTTAGAAGTTTGCCAACCTCAAGACATCGTTTAAGCTCATACTGACCACAATCCTTTCTCTTTATGAGAATAGGGTCTGACAACAGCCCTGAATCTTTTGCATAGGGTGACATTTCTACTCAGTAAGAGTAATCCCGAGCTGTCTGCTTGGTATTTATTAATTTGAAAGACTCAAATTGTTTTTTTATGCAAGCATGGTGAAGATTCTGTCATTGATGGTGATAAAACCAAAGTTGCCATCTGGGACTGACTGAGAGGAATCTTGTAGAAAAAGTGATTTGCACTGCCTCTGGTGAAGAACAGAGGGGAAAAAAAATAAACTGAAATTTAAGAATGTTAATCTGTGTTCCTTTTGTTTTTTTCATTTTATAAACAGATATGTACTGGTTTTGCAATTCATATCTGTATCTTGTTCATTCCCTCGCTCCAGGAAATGTTTAGAAATTACTAGGCAATGTCTTCCCCACTGCTATAGAAATCACAGCTGAGTGTGGCCTTTGGGGCAAATGGAAAGAAAGGGACAGGGAAGTTTGGCTTCTAAATGTTACAGATTTCTTCCTCTCGCCTGCATTTGTAACACCCCATCTTTCTAAAACGGCTACACAAGAACATAAGACTATATGGGAACACTAAGATTGTCAGACCTGGCTCCCCATAATCATTGGCAACCGCAGCATAGATATCTGATCCAAGGAGCTGCTACCCACCCTCCTTGCCACCATGTACCACAAGTCACTTCCCAGCACCCTGTAATAAAGTTAAAGTCTGTAGCAGAAGACCAAATGCCACAGCTTACCCTGTCCCTCTAGCAAAACTCAAGGAAGTGAGACCACCACCAGTCACCGAAGGCCCTGAAAATAACTCAGATTTTACCAAATAAGGCTCCAGATGATCCTAGAAAGCAGATTTCATATGAGAGCAAAATAAATAAAATCTGCCTTCCTGGTCTGGTCTGGCTGGAGGGATGGGGGCAGGGGGAGCATTTTGTAACTTTAAATAAGTGAGGTTATCTTTGTGCTTTTGAGCAAGGCATAATAACCAGACATGAGGGAACATAATACCCCTCAGAACAGGTGAATTACACTCTCTCCAGATGAAATTTCCCATCCACAAGTGGAGTGAGGTGGGAGTGGGGTATCAGTAGTTTCCCACACCCCACAGACACCACCAGAAGTCCTGGAGTCCTGGGTAATGCATTCATTGTAAATGCAGTACTGGTAAACTCTGATTCAAGTGGTTTTCTGGTCCCCTTAGAGAAATTGGCCAGCATCTAAAGGTTCATATTACAAATTTAATTTCCTATTCCCAGGAATTATTGTAATCATACAATACTTTCCATTAAATTTAGCAAGGATGAAAAGGGAAAAAAAGGGAAAAACTACACAGTATAGGTCACTGTACTGGCTCTATAAAAGTTGCAGCTGTGAATCTTTCCCTTTGCATTAATTTAGGAAACAGAAAAATCAGGAAAGAATATCCTGACATTTCTAAATCTTAAAATATACTTTCATTTCACTTCCAAAGAGTTATGAAGTATTTCCATGTGCAGCATATGCTTTTCAAAAGTGAGGCCACAGTCTGAAAGTCAAAGGAATATTATTATGTGGGAAGCCTTACAGCTAATTTGTTTAGCAAATCTCCATATCCAAAATGCTACTCGTCTCATTTTTGCTTCTAGAAAAAGAACAGATTATACATATAACACATTAGAACTTGATACCATCCAAAGTATATGTTAAAAGGAAGCTCAAGAGATAAGTTAATTAAGTGGATGATGTTCTCTTCTGGTAACTAATTTAGTATTTTTTCTATAGTTTACTTATATAGCATAGAATAATGATAAATATTTTATAAAAGAGAGTACATTCTTAGAGAAGGACATCACCCTTTTCATTGCACATTACTGAAAAAATATTCAAAGTTCTGTTGTGAATAACCACTGAAAAAGCTCCAGCTCATCGTTGATTTAAGAGCGTTGCTTTCATTATGATGACTTATTTAATTTCAGGTCACCTGTTTTCTAAAAAGCCTGGAGAAACTTTCTACGTTTGATGTTTGAGAAACTATGTTTCTGGGTAAATTGCCTCAAAAAACTCGAAGGTCTCTAATACAGTCCAATGTTTGTTTTTCTGTGCAATGATTATTCTTTCCTTCCTTCCCCCATGAAGAGAAAGAAAACTTTAATCAGGCTTCTGAAAACTGAAGGGATTCTTATAGGTCACTCTACGGAGAGTACGCTCTCGGTTACGTAATGTTTGGGTTTTTGTCTCGTAGGACAGGGATCTCAGATTTGGAAGCATAGATGATATTCCTGAGAGGAACCTGCCACTTTTCTCACACAGTAGTGAGACAATAGGAGTAAAAAGCAATTCCATTTGTTAAATGACCGTAGCACTGTCCGATTTGTGAAGGTACTCTTTCCCATGTTCTCCATTGGCATAAGGCACAAACTTTGGGCCTTTTCACTCCGTTGCTTTACTGGTTACAATGCTGCTGCATTGCATGGATCAGGAGCCATCCTGAGTTAGCATTACACTAGCTAATTCAAGTAGAGGTGACAAAGGAGATGTTAGGTTCAGTGAGAGATTAAAAGCTAAAAAGGCAAAGTAAATACCTGAGAAGTTACTTTGTGCTGAGCCTCATACTGCTGCCATCCAAATGATTGTAGGCTGTATAGCTTAAAATTAACTTTGCTGTAGCTGTAGTGTACTCACGTTATAGCATAACACACTATAGGTGACTGCTGTTTAGAATTACGTTCTGGGTCAAAGAAAGGTAAATTCATTCTTTTAACAGAGGATACAACATCACCATATGTTCAGAGCTAAGATAATGCAGACCACTACAAAGTTTTTATCCCTTGTCAAGGAGAGAATGGGAAATTGTAATGGATTTTTGTTCAGAGCTGATTTTATAACCTATCCCATTAAATGGCATTACATTCACATGACCCGACCTTACATAACAGAGTTATAGCACAACTGACTGAACACAGAACCTACATTTTACAGTAGCAGACAATGTTTAAACTCATTATTAACTACGTTGCACAGGTTTTAAGTATTCCTCTTTCAATGACATGAAATGTATTCTTCTTTCCTTCTAAATCACATTAAAAGGACCTGATTGCTTAGTTTGTATATGCCATGCACCAAAGTGACCCTTTAATTAAGATCATGCTGAAACTGTCACCTAGAACATTGTTATAATCCTTCTATTTTTAGCTGGGTTTTTTAGTAAATAAGGTCTTTGAATTCATCTGTCAGTACCACCTAATAACTATCTAATTATTTAGCCAGTTACAACAAGATATGACAAAAAGTAGAGGTCTCAAAGATATCAAGTTCCCGTATATTTTGTAAAGACTGGTAGCTAGAAAGGAGAGAAGGACCCAGGTCGATACCAGAGAGGCTTAGGGATCGACTTGCCCTGCTGAAGCACCCGTCAGCTTTCCATCACTAGACAGAAAGTCAGCTGGTTTGTAGGTAGATCTAAACCTGTCACAGCAAGTGGTGCTCTGGCCTGACGTGACAGAAAAAGGACAAGGCAAGAAATTGTTCTGGTTAGGATATTATTTCTCAGCTAGTTTTATTTCAAGGATTGCTTAGCCATTTCAAAAAATATCTTCCTCTCGTGCAGGACTGCCAAACAGATTTTTTTTTACTTCTTTTCGTTTCTCATTAAACTAAAACTAGTGTCAGCTCTGAATTTCAATTATCTGCTTCTGTTTCCCCCAATTTTGTGTGACCGTTTGCTTGCACATGTAAGAATCTTCTGCTATTTTTTCAGTTTTTTTATTGGCAGCCATCTAGATTCCTGTGGACTACTAGTGGTCCAAGGATCATCAGTTGCAAAATGCTGGTTCGCCTCTGGGATGTGGAAGGAAGGGAGGTATCAGAAAAGAGGCTTGCAGCTGTGGAGAAAGACCTAAGGAAACTGATACACAGAATATAGTGGGTAAGAATACAAAAGTGGGTGAGTGAGAGATGAAGATTGGACCGCTTAGATCCATGGGAAACCAGACTTCTTCCATCCTGCTGGACTAACCAAATATTCTAGCATGTTTTTTTCATATTCAGTTTTCATTTAGGAAGGAATACAATTTACTATTCTTGTCAAAGAAGCCTCTATTTTTCTAAATTTTTTTCCCCAGAAATTTCTCGTCAGTTTTTGAAGTAGCCAGAGCTCCCTGGACCCTGATGTCAGTTGCAGAATGTTTCTTGATGCCCATGGGAGCTGCATGAGATAACCCTTCTATCCTCTTCACATGCTTACTGTCTTTCAGGGTTCCCTGCCCAAAAATGCTGCATCACTCTATACATCTTTATTCTGTTAGTGTAGTAAATAAATACATGTGACTATTTAAAATAAGGTAAGTCTAAAAGGGATTTTCCCTACCTTACTTTTTTTAGGCAATGTGAAGGCTAAGATTTCATTTTGAATGTCTAAATAGTTATGTGCATGATCCATACAGTAGGTTGGACAGTACATGAAATTTACTCTCTATCTTTGAAGCACAACATTATTAATATGTGCTGAACATGATGTCTGACAGAAGGCATTGACCACAGCCAGAGAGCACGAGAGTCCTTTCAGAGAGAAAATGTTTTAGCAAATGCCCTTAATGAATATGAAAGAAAACTGAAGTGAAAAAGGGTCTGTGCTGTGGAGTCAGTGGGAAAGGGATATTTTGGTGCAATACAAGGCTAAATCCACCGTTTCCCTCACATTATATGCCTAAACACATATCGGTTGGCAGTTTTGCTTATTCTGAATGTTAACGTCAGTTAGCAACAGCCACTTGGATCAAGTAAAACGCTTTTGCTTCTCACAGTTGGTCTTGGTTTAATGTCCTCTACCAATAATAACCTCACCTAAAGTCTTGGAAAGTGCAGGTCAGACAAAAGATTGTGTTCATGGCAACAGAAGTACTTGTCCCTGTTGCTTAAAAAGTCCTAATAGAAAATAAATTAAAAATAATAATAATAATAAAGGGCATTCTAAGAGCTGGTCAGGCCATTTGATACTGCATACTACAGTTTCTTTCTTTTCTGGCCATGCATAAATAATCTTGTGAATTTGGAACTTAGGTAGTGCAAGTTGTCTAACAAAAGTACAGTTACTCATGAATAATTTGGATTTCAATGTGTATGTGAAGAAAATGGCTCAACACAAGCTTTTTGTATTCAAGCCATCTGTGACTCACAGTATCATCATGCATGATATGGGGTCATTGTATGAGAGCAGTAGTGCATGAAGGGCCGTGGAAATGGTGTATAAAAAGCCCCTTCAGGATGCCACGCACAGTTCCTGGAAATGGTAATGATATAGGGTTTGAGGAATAGAGATGTGTTTACAAATCCTGCTGGTGCTGAAATCAGCTGTCTTTTCCATAGTTAGTATACTTGTACATGAGATTTTGGTGCATTGTAATGACATTATGAGCACAAGTTTTTTACTTGGGTATGAGAAAGATGTGAGTCATGCAGCTTCTCCAAAAGAGAGCAGATGAAATGTTGATAGCACATTAATGTGTATTCTGTATGTGTGATAAGTATTCCAGAAAAAATGTTGCTGTGTGGTATGGTAGAGTGGCCTTAAGAATTATGTTGTTCAATTTTTTCCTAGCTGTGTCTGCCCATCAGTTTTTTGTAGACGAATTCTGAAGTCCACTAAAATTACATACAAAACTCATTGATTTCAGCAGCTCAAAATTTTATATTCCGAGTTCCCAAGCATTGCAAAAACAAGATATAAACACATTTGAAACCCGAAATAGATTTTCTGCACAAAAAGAATAATTTACATATAAATAAATTTTGTTTTCTTCTCCTATAGCCTTTTACACATGATTTTGAAGAACTCTGCAAGTCTGCATAAATATATTCATAAAAGTTTGACTGCAGATTATATAAAGATTCCTCCATTTTGACATAAATCAAATTAATCCTCTTTGAATCTTCACTGAAACGATGATGCTAGGCTACATAAATCTCTCTGAATTCTCATTAACTGTTAGTACAGCTGATTCTTTGATTGGTTCATTAGCATGCTTGGTGGCATGTGCTCAAAAAGAGGAAAAAAAAAGAAACCTACAATTTAATGCAAAATAGAACAAAGCTGTAGATTTCAGGCTTTGTCCTGTACAGACTGTAAGGTACATGGTGCAATGATCTAACTTAAGCATTGCATGAGGTCCTTCTGAATTGCCATTCAAATTGTTTCTTAACTTTGACAAAGTATAAATTAATTACTCGACTGCATGTAGAATTTTACCTGTCATATTGAGTAAAAACTCTGGAGAAAGAAATTATTAAAATATCAACAGAATAACATTAACAAATAGGTATCAGCAACTTAATTTGCTACTTTGCGATAGAAAAACATGTTACTTCAGCTTTAATCATCCTTAGAAAGAAAAGTCATCTCTTTATCCCATGAACATCTCAGTGAGATAATTTCACACTGCAACGTTCAAGAATGCGAAATTCTCATTCAATTCCCTGTTATAGAATTGTAGAATTATTTTGGTTGAAAAAGACCTTTAAGATCATCAAGTCTGACATTTAATCTAGCACTGCCCAGTTACCACTAAACCATGTCCCTCAGCACTACATCTACATGTCTTTTAAATAGCTCCAGAGATGGCGACTCAACTACTTCCCAGGGCAGCCTGTTCCAGTGCTTGACAACCTTTTCGGTGATTAATTTTTTTCCTAATATCTAATCTAAACCTCCCCTGGCACAACTTGAGGCCATTTCCTCTCTTTCTATTGCCTGTTAATTGGGAGGAGACACCAACACCCACCTTGCTACTATCTCCTTTCAGGTAGTTGTAGAGAATGATAAGGTTTCCCCTTAGCCTCTTTTCTCCAGACTGAACCACCCCACTTCCCTCAGCTGGTCCTCATAAGACTTGTCCCCCAGACCCCTCACCAGCTTTGTTGCCCTTTGTTGGATACGCTTCAGCACCTCAATGTACCTCCTGTAGTGTGGGCTGCAAAACTGAATACAGTACTTGAGGTGGGGCCTCACCAGTACTCACTGAGTACAGAGGGATGATCACTTCCTTAGTCCTGCTCACCACACTATTCCTGATACAGGCCAGGATGCTATTGGTGTTCTTGGCCACCTGCGCACACTGCTGGCTCATATTCAGCTGGCTGTCAACCAATACTCCCAGGTCCTTTTCTGCCAGGCAGCTTTCCAGCCCAGCACTTTCCCAAGCCTCTAGCACTGCATGGGGTTGTTGTAATCCAAGTGCAGGACCCAGCACTTGGCCTTGTTGAACCTCATGCCATTGGCCTCAGCCTACTGATCCAGCCTGTTCAAATCCCTCTGTAGAGCCATCCTACCATCAAGCAGATCAACACTCCCTCCCAACTTGGTGTCATCCACAAACTTACTGAGCATGCACTTGACCTCCTCATCTGGATGGCTGATAAAGATATTAAAGAGAACTGGCCCCAGTACAGAGCCCTGGGGAACACCACTTGTGACCACCCACCAGCCTCATTTAACTCCATTCACTACCACTCTTTGGGCATGGCCATCCAGCCTGTTTTTAACCCAGTGAAGTGTACACCCATCCAAGCCATGAGCAGCCAGTTTCTCCAGGAGAATGCTGTGGGAAACAGTGTCAAAAGCTTTACTAACATCTAGGAGGACAAAATCCACAGCCTTTCCCTCATCTGCTAAGCAGGTCACCATGTCATGGAAGGAGATCAGATTTGTCAAGCAGGACCTGCCTTTCATAAACCTATGCTGACTGGGCCTGATCGTCTGGTTGTCTTGTTTGTGTTGTGTGATGGCACTCAGGGTGATCTGCTCCATAACCTTCCGTGGCACCAAGGTCAGACTGACAGGCCTGTAGTTGCCTGGATGCTCCTTCCGGCCCTTCTTGTAGATGGGCATCACACTTGCTCACCTCCAGTGAACTGGGACCTCCGTGGTTAGCCAGGACTGCTGATAAATGATTGAAAGTGAATTGGTAAGCCAGCTCCCTCAGTACCCTTAGGTGGATACAAATATACTAAATGACAGAATCATGGAATCACAGAATGATAGGGGTTGGAAGGGACCATCTAGTCCAACTCCCTGCCAAAGCAGGTTCACCTAGAGCAGGTTGGACAGGAATACATACAGGCAGGTTTTGAATCTCCCCAGAGAAGGAGACTCCACAGCCTCTCTGGGCAGCCTGTTCCAGTGCTCTGTTACCCTCAAAGTAAAGAAGTCTTTTTCGTGTTGAGATGGGATTTCCTGTGTTCCAGCTTATGCCCATTGCCCCTTGTTCTGTCACCAGGCACCACTGAAAGCTAAAGCTATTATCTACTAAAGAAAACACATAATCTGGATAAAACACTATTATATTTAATAATAAATTATGCATTGAGAAGCTATATAACTTGGACGAAATACCACTGTATTTAGCAGAAGTCAGAAGAAATGTACAAGATCTCAAAGGAAACAGAGCAATCAGCAGCCATTTTCCATGCTATGCATCACCAACAGCAGAGCTGCCCAAAGCTTTTTTCATTCCATTTCCATGATCTAATATTGCTCCATGGAACGTCTTCAGTTCCTTGGCTTGTGGCAAAGGTGGGTGGGATTTCCAAGAGGTCTCCATTTACATAAAGACCCTGCACAGCCAAACTGAGTACCCATGATTGAATGTGAAGGGATGCACCACATCAGGCATAGCCACAAGCATCAAACTGCCCGACTAATCTTTTAGGAGAACAGGATACTGTATTATTTAATCTATCATTAATATGTTCCACGTTAAGCATAATGCCTGCTGTCATGTTTCCTGACTTTCACAAGCTAATCCAAGTTGCTGCTTCTTATTACATAACTGTGCTGCAATGCAATCCTAGGGGCTGCTTCAGGATGTCTCTTACAGCTTCCCATTATTTATGCAACATTGCAGAAAACCACTTCAAAGGCATATCTAGAGGTAGGGAAGACGGAAGATTTATTGGCTCCTCCCAGCCCAAATACAGGAAAACTGCTTGTAATAGGTATATATATTCACTGTAAAGGTGAATCACTAAATAGTGTCCTGGAAAACAATTACTGCTCTATGGTATTTTCCTTTTGTGATAACCAGAAGTCTCCTTGTCCTCCCAGTTCACAGAGTGATACCGGAAGCAATATCTGACAGGGATGGCATCCAGCTCTTTTTCCTTCTGGATGCCCATTTTCTTGCCCAGTTCCCTCTCTCCATTCAGGTCAGTGCTTATGCTTCAAATACTTTTCATGCTAGCTACATTGCTAGCTGAGACGAAAAGCCTAGAATAACAGGATGAAAGCTTTATTTCACAGACTTTTCTAATCCCAACACATTTTGAAATTTATCTGTAGAGGACCTGACTTTCTTCTTCTCTTTCCTTTTTATCCTTACCTCAGAAAGAAGTGAGGAACAGCAGCCACACCTAAGGGAAGCGAGAGCAGTGTACCGAGCCCTGTGGAAACAGAAAGGAAGCAGTAGATCATTTCAGTGAGAGCAGTATGTCTTGGCACTGTTCCTTGACACCACCCCCGCTACCCCAGCCTCCTCTGCCCCTCCCACACTCACACATCGAAAAAGCAGATGGAAAATATTCTGCCAGAAGACATTGAAATACAGTGTTAGAAAGTTACTCTCTTAAGGCTGGAGAAAGTGATGGAGAACTCTGGCAGGCGAATTAAATTATTCACAGTCAGTGGTATTTTGGAAGGAAAAGCGGGAAGAGAATAGGAGACTGAAAGAAGTTATACGGATTGTACAAGAACCATCTGGGACATTAGAAATAGATGCACTTCAGCTTGCTACACTTCAGAGCAAGACCTGTGTGGCCAATACTGGGTTAAGGGGGCATTACTGGTCTTCCCAGTTCGTTTTCAGAGCTGAGCATACTCTAATGCTGCCATTACATTATGGTTATAACAAAGCCAGCGCTGCCAAATCTGGCTTCCCTGAATGGATTTTACCCTCTCTAACAGCACTGGGCAATGATGCTGAAGTCACTGTAATTTGTTCGTCTGCTGCATCACTTTGCACACGTAATAATAGTCTCATTTGGATTTTAAAGGTGTGATGGAGAAGAGACACTGATATGTGTCATTCTCAGTGCCTCAGTGATGAAACTTTTCTTAAAAATGTATTTTTGCCGACTTTCATGTTTCCTCATATGTCTCCGGAAGACTATGAGACCCATTCTTACAAGAACAAAGCTACTCCGCATTCAAAACAAAAGGTGACTGTTCTTGCTGTGACTCACGGGGAAAACTGCATTGCATATTACAGAGTAATAATATTTAGAAATTAATCAAATTCCACCCCCTAACTCTTGCATGGGGAGAGAAGGAAGGAGAGGAAGAAAGAACCACGTGTGAGAGAAGACACCACAATCAGTGTTCTTATGAGCGTACTGAGATACCATGGTGATGAGCACAGAAGGTCAACTGGAAAGGATATTTTCCTTTCTGTTATTTTTTCTGAGTTTCAGGCATGTTATGTTGGCAAATATCTACTTCATTGTCCATTAGTAGACCTGTCCCACCATGTATGTCTTTGTACCAAAGATAATAGAAATCAGATGGAATTTACCCACATCAATATACAGATGTTCATAGTACATACATGTATACATACAGACACTAAAAAAAAAGAGAAATTTGGTGAAAGCATCTTCTCTTTCCCTCTCATCCTCAGCATTCTGAGTTTAACTCCAATAACAACGATCTTATTAACTTCCAGAATTACATTAAGGTAACACTGTATTTAGATTTGAATGCATATAAATTCAACACTATACCAAACTCTTCAGAAATGTTTGCAAGCAGTTTCTCCTCTCTGTTCCCCAAAACAATACAGTACAGTCTGCTCGGGGTTCTTCACTTTCTTGTCCAACCTGTGGAAATGAAGAAGTTGACATATGTTGCAGAAATATTCCAGGCATTGTAATTTTCCCATCCTCACAATCTCATATTGCAGAAGACTAGCTTTTTTATTGGAACTTACAGGCAAAACAGCACCTGCCACAGCAATCCGATAACCTGAAGGAATTGTTCAGAATTAATCCTTTTGAGTTTTATTGCAGAAATCAGTGAAGTGCTTCAGTGTCCTGTGGCATATTAGTCCAAAGTTGTTTTCAGCATGCAAATTATCTAGGCCAGAGATCATGCTTTTGGTTATAGATCACTAAGTAATTTGGGTTACAACTGGAAAAATTATAATACAAACAATAATCAACATGAAGCACCAGTAAGGCATCAGTAGGGAAAAGGTAAATGGTTGTCAGTAGGAACATTAGTCATGTGTGCCCATGTGTAGATAAACACCAAGCAGATTGCTTGTTTAAACTTTTTTTTTTTTTTTGCCTGAGGGGCACTGAATTTCTCTCAAGACTGATTGTAACGAATGTTTTCAGCATATCTGTGCTTGCTGTTTGGGGTAGCAAGGAAGCCCATTCAAATTATCATTCCAAAATGGTGTTTCATTAAAACAAATATTGAATAGTACTTTCTTTGTGTTTGCACAAATATTTGCCAGAAGAACTCTGAGCAGAAACACTAAAAGAGAAAACATAGCTATTGCACAAGAATACAGTTTTTTAAAAAATATAAATTTCCTTTTCTTAATCCTAAAAAATAGGTTTTTGAGGTGAAATAATACTCAAGCAATATTGAACACTCAAAAATACCGAAGGACCATAAGGATTTCAAGCAAGAATAACTTTGAGAATGTGAATGCAGTTAGCAAGTAATATGGATCTCAGTTTCCTAATAATCTTTTTGGATGAGAACTTGGGAAATCACAATTGGACTTTTCTTAATTTACTACCAAACTATGAAATGCTTGTCTGTCCATTCTACTAAAAGAGTTCTAGCCCTTACACATATAAATATACATATGTGGCATGCAAACCTCGTTTACAGACTGAATTGAAGTTAATATTATTTGACTGGTAGAATATATTTATAAATCGTTGATTCTTAATCTGTGTGCACATCTAGTCTTACTGCAATCCATGCTCTGGACCTGCAAAGCAGTCTGCCCGTTGTACCTTTATGCCAGGGCACGGCTGCCATTCACTGGTGCAGAGAAGATTGCAGAGTCAATCTTTCAACATGCTGATTTTATTCTCTTGCCCTCAAAATGTAATTTTCAGCTAAATTACATAAATTGCTTACTATGTTCACAGTAGCGTTATCTTGCACAGGAGTAAACAGAAACTCCCAGGTAGATTGCCTAGCTGGATTTCTTCCACAGAAGTTAAAAGTGTCATTAAAAAGGGAAAAGCTGGGCTTCTGCTTTTCACTTGCTAAATTTAGATCTTGGCCAAATCTTCTCCCTGTGGAATAAGAAGAGGAAATTTTGCCAGGGTGTGACAGGGGGACAAGCCTCCCAAGAAAGTATCCTGGGAGCCGGTGGTCAAGACAAAGCAAGACAAAAAATCTTGTGAGAGTTGAAGGAAAAAGCTTGCTTGGGGAAAAAAGACAGGATAAGCAGATGGTACTCTTGCTTAGGATGCCCACAGCAGGTGCTACCAGTGGAGGCTGAGCAAGCATCTCTGTGTGGCCATCTCTTTTCATCTCACTCCAAGTGATCTCGTATCCGCAAAGCATGGGAACAACCTCACAGGGCAGAGAGGCTTTGTGTCCTGCATGTAGTGTGGCTCCATCAGAGCAGCACTATGGGCAAGCCCAGCATCTCTGCTGGATTACACTGCCAAGAGAAAAATTCTGGAGCTGCCCTGGCAACCTTCATTTTGATGATAGCAAGTGTGCTAGAGTGGTGCTCAAAAGAAGGGTGTATGGGTAAGCAGGTCAGGCTCACATGGATGCCACTGTGCCTTACAGTAGTAGAGTGTGGGAGAGTTTTCCCAAGTTTTAATCACAAGGATTGATTCCTCTCTTGCCCAAATGTGCCCTCTGCTGAAAGGGCTAGTAGGAGAGAAAGAGCTGAGACCACAGCAGGGTCTGATATTGCATGTGGAATCGTGTTCCTACTGCTTCTTTTGGTAAAGGTTTTGTTTTGGCATTTAAATGATATTGCAGCTTCATGATATCCTGCAGCAGGATTTGGGCTTTTTCAGATTGGGCACACAGGGTAAAGCTGGTAGGGATTTTCGGCGTTAAAGTGAGTGGGGCTCAGCAGCTTTCTGATAAGGGACTATAATTCTGTCGCTAGGGTCAGAGACAATGCTGAAGGTGAAGGCAAGGACCCTGAGTTCCAGGACACCATTGCAAGAATGGATCTCAGACTACTACTTTCATGTGTAGACTTGAGATTCATAAAGGCACAAAACTCAAAATATGATCTCTTAGCTTTTCCAAGTTAATGTATATAAATGTATAGAGTTTGAAGTAGTTTATTTGCTAAAAAAATATAGATAAATCTTTAAGTATTTCCTCCTAAGTAATAATGAAATAAAACACAAGGTCTCATCTTGGGTTTGGTTAGGCACTCCAGCCTAAGCCCAGCAGTACTTAACGCCCTCTATGGATAAAAATCACCAAATAATTCAGGCTGGAGGGGACCTCTAGAGATTTCTAGTCCAATATCCTACTCGGAGCAGGTCGGCTCTGAGATCACACCACATTGCTCAGGGCTTCATTCATCTGTGTCTTGAAGTCAACGTGAGTGCAGAGCCTCTCTGGGACCCTGTGCCACTGCTTGACTGTCCTCCTGGGGAAAAAGCTACTCATATCCAGTCTGAAACTTCTGTTTCAATTTATGCCTGTTCTCCTCCTGCCTTGCAACACTGTGAAGAGACTGGCTCCATCTTCTTGGTGACCTCCTTACAGGCACTGGGGAGATACTTTTCTCCAGGCTAACCAAGACCCAAGCCCTGAGCGTCTCCTCTGTATTTCTTCTTTTTTTTTTTCTTTGAGTAAACTAATATTTCTGAGACTTGCGTGCCCTGGCAAATGGGGTTGGAATTGACCAATGTGCTCAGAAGTTATTAAAGAGAACTGATGAACAAACTTTCAGATGAAGAAAGTGGGGCAGATCCTTTTAGAAACCTAGCTTGCAGGTTAAAAAGGGGAATAAAAAGGACCTTCTTGGGCTAACAGTGCAAGGCTATTCAAAACAGATGAATCACATCAGGTCTGAAGCTTCTAAAAATTCTGGGCAGTGCTTAAGCAGCACTATGCAGAGAGAAATAAAGCAAAACAGCACGTTGAAATGCAGCTATGGGAATATAATCTGCTCGACCCTGAAGCAGTCATTTTGATAAAAGTCCAACCAAAAGAGTTTTCGTGGAAGCTAACTTTAGCCTAGTGAGGCTAATCACCTCTGCAGTCACTGGAGAGAAACAGGATCCCATAACGGTCCCGCATGCTCTGCTGCCTCTGCCCCGGCTATAGAGGCAGTCTGGTGACACGAGCCTGACTGGGCTGTCAGCCTTCGTGAATGCCCTACAAAAGCCGGTCTACACAGTTATGATGTTAGGTAAGCTTCATCCACTAGTGGCAGATTTTCCTGGCAGCCCAGTGGGCTGAAAACTGTCGGCAGCAGAAGATTTAGCTCTAGCAGAACTACTTACTTTCACAAGTGTTGAGTGCGGATGCCTGCAACTGCCCCGTTTCTTCTTTCCATCTCAAACATATGTGAGGTGGATTGCGGGTAGGAGAAGCTGTATTGCAGGTATCTCCTCCCACATGCAGCTATTTGGAGGAGACCGTGGAGAGAGCACTGGCACCATTTTGAGATGGGGAAGAATGAAAGCGAGAAGCAGATTGCCCAAACCTGTTATATCACAAGACAGGCAAATGAGGCAGTGTCCAGGTATCAGCTGAGAAGTCCCTGGCTCTTCATCAGATGTGCTCTTTTTTCATGGTACTACAACTTCATATACAAGCTGTGACAGTGCAGGCAAAGCAACTTGATGTCAAATAAAAACTAAATGAACTTGCAGCAGCACCAGCAGCAGGTCTTTCATCAGTGTCAGCATATAAACCCTACTTTAATGAGTTCAGACATGCCTTGGCTTTGCTACAGCAATATTGACTGAGCCACTCTTTTAATTAAATAAATGCAATATACAGAGAGAATTAGCTTCATGTAAACCCTTGAACAAACACCAAAAAAATCCTCCTACCCTAGCCCCCATAATCACTCTGATAACTAGCTGTTCCTTTCTTATAACAGAGACAGAGTGCACAAACAGTACACAGCCATTTTTATTTAGCGGCAGATATTTCGCATGCCAGCTTTACATCAGTGTCGATAATACAGTACAGTCAATCTTATTCACAGGCTTTGATATTCAGTTACCTTTTTCCAGCTGTGTTTGGAAGACCTGGGTGTACTCATGGGTAGGTAAGCAGGTACGTATAAGTAAGTAGATAGATACCAACAGCTAAAGAGATTAGTCAAAGGATTTCATTTTTTTTACAGTGGAAATGAATATTAGCCATCACAAATGCAGATATACATGTATACATCTGAGCATGAATTCAGCACTGTAGATTTGATTCAGATGTCATCCTATTCTTTCAATATTTCCTTTCCAATGAATCACTTACAATTGTTCAGATGCCTGAAAAACTCTTTTGCAATTTGCTTATTTTCTTATCAAGTGCAGCTTGGGGCATATTTGGATTTTTGCGTGGCAGCGTTGGTATAGCATCCGTCAGCTGAATCAGTCCATACCCGTGGAGGTCTTTGCTGGTTCACTTATACACGCTGCTCTTCCTGAGTTGTGTGACGTCAACTCCCTAGAGGCTAACAATGTCATTATCATTACCAGACAAAGACAGTTAGGTAATTTTGCCTGATGGGAGTGCAGATATTGACCTGAACTAATGTATTCTTATTTCACAGAGAGATGCTGATTGTAGCAATGTGACATAGTAGGGTTTGCTAATATTAATCTAAAGGCTGTGTTCTTTTTTAGCAGAGAAAAGCTTTTACATTCACATTCAATTTCATCACTTGACATGTCTCTAGTCTACTTGCTAGACTTGAGGTTCTTTGGCTGTTTAAAGACAAGCACAAGGTCTTAGTCTGTGTGCGCTTGTGAAATATTTTTGGCAACCTCTAATTTGCACATCTTCTGATGTGCAGAGAAAATTACCAAGACTATTCAAAAGGCTTTCTTCCTTCAGGACAGCCTAAGAAGAAATACCTTTAGGGAAAGGAGACTTGTAGCAGTGACACATCTGATGCGTCTTGTGACAACACGCTATACGTATATTACTCTTGTTTTCTCATTGCTGGCTGCTGGAGATGCATCCAGAATAAAAAGTCCTTGCCTTAAGGAGATTACAATTTGCACATTTTATTGCAAATTTCCTTGAAAAGCAGATATATGCTGTACATATAATAAGCATTACATAAACAGATTGTGGAAACATGCAAGTTTAATAGTCCTTCTGGAACATTCCGTGATTATTATAACAAATACATATATATGCCAGAAGTACAACTCCTCCTTATGAATGTATGATAAAATTGCTGTCAGTAGGAAACCGGTTAATAAACGCTATAGTGTAACTGTTTAATAATGCAGTCTGGGATTTTGTGCAATATCCTAAAATCTGAACTTTGATACATAAATACAAATTACTACATGCACATTGCAATAAACCTGATTTATGCTGAAGCCGGGATCATATAACACTCCCTCCAGATGTTAGGAAAGGAAAACTAGCCAGCCCTGAAAAGGCAATCAGGCTTCACTGAGACATGTAGCTTAGGCAGCGCTATCATCCTCTACTAGCTATGGCGGAAAAATAACCACAAAGACTGCTCAGCTGAGAAATCCAGACAAGCAGCCATTGCCATCAGTGGAAAACATAAGTTTCCAAACACCGATGAACTTGTTATGATTCCATGACAGCCTTCCATAGCAAAACCTTTCAGTTGTAATGTCATGTTCTCCATTTGCAGCATGAAGCCTCAAAAAAGCCAAGGGTTTAAGAAAAAGCTCAAAACATTTTATTTCTGTTTCAGCCACTACCAATCTGTATAAGCGTACAGAGGATACAGTCTGACAGCAAGCATTACAGGCAGAAGATAATTAAAAATAAACTATCTGTAAATAGCATATTGCCTCAAGTCATCGAGCTCTATTTCTTTTATTGAAATGCTGTGTAATGAAAGGTACATGCAAAGTACATTTTCAAAAGAAGGACTACTGCGTTTACTTTTCTATGTCCAAAAAACTGCAGAAGTAAAGCTGCAAGTCAATGGGTGACCCAATATTTACAAGGAACTTGGTATATCCCCCAGAGGCTAGACCACAAATGACTTTTCACCCCAAGCATTGCAATAAAAATCAGGAAACCATGGTCACTTGTGGCTTTGAATCTCCCTTTCTGTCCAAAAGCAAGCCTTATCTTAGCAAAAAGGCAACTGGATAACTACTGCCTCACTGAGTGACACCAGTTCCCGACTGCTGTGCTACCTCTACTTCAGAGCCCCATTGCACATGAGAGTTCTTAATAACAAAGTGTAATTTCTTCTTCGTTGTTCTCAAGGGATCTAAGGGTTTTTCTTTTCAAGCTGCTTTCTTCAACTTAACAAAAAGGATGATTTATGTCACAAAGGGGAATTCCCTTGCTTTTTTTAACAGGTAAAGTAATGCCTGTTACAGTTGCTTACATATGGGTTATAATAGGTTCACAACTCGAAGTCAATGTATCTTCAGATCAAGTGGACTGTTATGTTCAATAATCAAACCTAAGATCAGAGCATTACTCTAGTTTTGGAAGATTATTTTATTAAACTTTTACATTCATGATGTTTTCAGGTTATTTGCATAGTATACAATTCCAGTTTCCTGAATAGCTATGTCTTTGAACACTGCTGTAAAGTTTAGTAAAGCATTTAATGCTACTGTATTCCACAATCTTTTGCCTTACTTTTTCCCAGCTGTAACAACACTGTACTTATTGTAACCAGCAACGATGACTGTATAAGTAATCATGCCAACAGCAATGAATCTTCCATACATTTATCGGCCTCATACAGGCTTAACTTGACATTTGAAACTAGAAAAGGTTTCACCATTTTTTTTTCTTTGTAGTTAATACAGAAACCATAATTATGTAGCTGAGCCTCTGTAGCATCTTACAATTGATCCTCTATTACACTGGCAAAATAAGAGGATAATGTCGCCAGCATTTACAGAGTTGGCAGTAAAATACTTGGCACTTCATCCCACTTGGGTTTCATTTGACAGAATTTGCTAAAATGGCCTTGTTTAGGGCATAAGATGGTAGAGTGGTTTGGTTTAATTAAAACAAATTCACACTCTTTTCCTTAGCTTTTAATATGGTAAAAGATAATTATATTGCTCCTTTTCTGTTGTTCCCGGATTCCAGGAAACCTCACAAGATAATATTTTTACAAACCTAAAGAACAATGCAGCAAAGTAATACATGCTGTAGCTAGGCTTCCCATCCTAGTAACTAATAGGACAAAATTGTCATTGAGCAAAAAGAAACTCTTTCACTGCTGTGAAACTGATAGGCTATTTTATTCAGTTTTTATTAGGGTAGAATAGGAAAATGAGATGTCAGTGTGTCATCATTCCTTTGGGGTGAGTTTTTCAAAAATTTTCAACATAAAATTAACAAATATGTGTGTACATATATGTGCACACTCGGTAAACCCTGCTAGTCTTTGACCAAAAATACTATTCACACAGAACTGGAGTCTCCCAAAAAGTAGTGTTTGAATCAGGTTAAACCTCCACAAACTATGCAATAAAAAGTGAAGCTAGTGTTAGCTTGCATTTTTTAAATCTGTGTATACTAATGCTTCCCTGAGGGTGGAAATGGTCACCTAAATTTGTAGTCTGGGAGCTGTAAAACCTCTTACGATGCTCTGCTGGAGTGGCAGACCCTTTCTTGGGGAGCTGGTTCAGGCTGTCTCCATCTGTTACCTCTCAGCATCCTTTGGGCCTGTGGACCCCAGCTGAAAACTGCGATTTGAGGTGCCTACATTTAGATAAAGGGAGCTGTACAACAGAAAGAGTCACAGGAGCAATTTTGCAGGGTTATAATTATAATAAGAGGAAATAGAGTTATAGATACAGGACCTTTTGTAGGCTGAAGCTTACTAGCCTGGTGCTAGCTGGCTGGCTACCAGCTGTTTTCCAAAAGCCACATGTCCATGGTTGCTGCTGGAGCTGCTGGAGCCAAGAAGACCAGTCCCTTTGTGGGATCTTACTGCATGCACAGGACTCTATGGATGCTGCTATGCACCACGTGGGTTTTCCTTTAGGGCTGGCTAAAAATATCAGCCGGGTGAGTGTCCAGGTTTGTCGTGGCACATGTTGTGTTCTGCAGGCTGCGTTGTAAGCAGAGAGCGAGGTTCTCTGGCTGCAGAAACCGGTTGGTAAGAAGGCAGGGGGGTGAGCAGCTTGTGGCAAGTTAAATGGTGACCTGTGAATTGGTTGGGAAAAGTGGTCCTTGACTTGCTGTTCTTGTGGAGTAGCTGAGCGACCTGCATGCAGGGAGAGTGGAGGCTTTGCCGTTCAAGACAACGCACATAAATACAAGTTGTGCCTCAGCAAGATAAATGCGGTGACCCTATTTTGCTGTGGACATGCGCTTTGCTTCCTGCCACAGCAAGTGGTAGTTTTACGGGTGCCACAGCTCACAGTGTGGAGTGAAAAGCTGCAGCTGTGTTAGCATGCAGACTGCAGCGCTCCTAAGTGCCTCAAGGCTTCAATGTGCACTTTCTGGAAGGGTATGAGCAATCCCTCTGCGACAGCAAGTCAGTGCCGATGCAGCCTTGGGGCACTTAATTTTGTCTTATTTATAAACAAAACATTTTTGACACATACTGGTTATCCACATTCACTGTTTCTGGTTCCCCACTAGTGTCTGCCACAGTCATACAATGCTTACTAGCCCAGCTTTCCTCACTGGCCACCTCTGCGCAACTCCCAGCTGCTTTTCCCAAGCTCCCTTCCCCAGATATCTCCTTTGTGGAGGATCAGGTACCAACATGGCACCTACAAATGGGTGGAAGCAGGAGCGGTGGAAGGAAGACCAAAATAGCAACTAGGTGAAGTTAATGGAAACCTTTCTTGAGGGTAAAAGAATAAGGGGAGAAAGCCTGGGGAATCATAAAAAAACCCAGTGGTTTGTGATGTAGGGTTAAAACACCTCCATGTTAGCTTCCCGCTCAGCTACAGAGTTTCTGAGTGATCTTAAACAAATTGTTCAGCCTCTTGGGGCATCATAATTATTCTCTGTTTTACAAGAGTTTTGAAAAGATAATTGTATTAAAGACTGTGAGGTGCTCAAATGAATATTACAGTGATAGGATCTGACTAAGAGATTATTGTGGGTATTTAAGAAGAAGGATGAACATTTAACAGAAATGTCCCCAGATCCTCCTCTGCACAGGTCTGATCCCCTTCTCTCTGCCCTGTATATCTTCGTAGTGTTGAAAACACCCAACATCCATTTTGCTGTTGTCTAAGTCCTGGGGTTTTTTTCCAGCAGCTTAAATTTCCCTGCCAGTCCTCCAAGATCAGTACAACTGACCTATTGTCTGGAGATATACACACACTCCTCCATTGCTTGGGTCCTTCTTTCCCTGTCACAGAGGTTGCCCTTCACCTTGGCATTGCTGATGTTCTACTCTAACCATCTTGCAAACTTGGAAGAGTACCATTCCCAGCAATCAAACCTGTAGAGTTGATCTAAATTAGGAAACATCTTTTTACAATAGCAAAAACTACATAAGATCTTAGCAGAGGTGGACAGGAGCAAGAAGATTCTGGATCCTTCAGATATCTAGCGTAGGCTGAGTTTCAGAGCATCTGAGGCAATACAACATCGGTCTCAAGGAGGCACTCCCTGCATCCACCAAATTACTTTTATGAAGGTTTCCACTATTCCTCCCTCACACGGCAGACCTTGAACCGTTCAGGCTCTTTGCAAGGGTGTGTTTCCTTCAGTGACTTTTTTTGCCATTTGTTCCCCCACAGAGCTGTTCGTACCAGGACTTTTGTGGATGAACTAACCCAAACCTTCAAAAAGCCATACGGAGCTGTGCCCTGCCCTCAGTCCTGGCACTTCAGACCCAGTACTGCAGGCTGTGCATTGCTGCAGCTGAAGGACAGGCAGGAGACACTTTCCAACATGTCTCTCCAGCACTAGAGTGAAAAATAAAAGGGAGAGCATCTGAGGAAGGTGAGGTCTTTAACAACCATAGAAAGATTTGTCACTTGTAATCCAAAGTCCTATAAATCAGTGATCCTGAAATGTTTTCAAACTGGTCAAGAACCCCTTCCAAAATTCTTGGCCTCCCCCTTGCTTTTCATTATTAATTTACCTTAAAGAATTTGTTTGCAGTTCCCATCTTCCAAAACCAGGCATTTCAATTTACATTCATATTTTTATTCTTGGATTATTTCCTTATCTCCCTAGATGTTCTACTTCTCCTATTTTTATGCAGTGTGATTGCATGGAGATTTCTTTAATTCATTTTTATTGCTTTCCTTTTCTTTTCTGTTTTTTGGATTCCCCATTTTGCTGCTTCACTGCATTTTTCATCTTTGAGTCTTCTAATTTCCTTCCACTCCTATTTATTTTTGTTTTCTGTATTTCTCCATTCAATTTCACTGTTATTACTTTTTTATTATTATTCCTCTTTATTCTGTCTCTTTGCGTATGTGTTTGTTTTCCCTTTCTTGCCTTTCCTGTCTTTTTTTTCATGCTAGCAACAGGAATTGTTTATTCATAGCGTACTGCCATTAAAACGCTGTACAAAGTTACCTGCAGTATTTTGTCTGATCAAAGTGTCAAAACACTAAAAAGAAGCACTGTGGGTTGCATTAGGTGCTCAAATAAGATCCTCCCCTTTTATACCTGATGGTCGATTTTTTTAAAGACAAGATCCCTTTCCTAACTTATAGTATCGATTATGTGGGCAAGAGGAACATGGAAAGGCTTGTTTGATTTCATTTTATATGTTTCAGGACAGCAGTCAATCCTTGGTTCATCTTTAATTTTTGGTTTGTTACAAGAAGCTGATACAGGAGAGAGGTGGAGTTTGCCAGGAGTGTGAGAACTGGATGAATGAAGGGGATTTAGCACGTTTGGGGAACCAGGAACATTGACTGTGGAATTTCAGCTCTGTCTTAAAATACTGCTGCAGAGTCGCAGAGGAATCCAAAGACGAGAGGTCAGGTAACCTCACTGTTTGGAATAAACTTTTCCATTTGATGCTGAAATGACATATTATTTTTGCTTGAGCTTAGCATGCAGGTTGGATTGCTATTCCTCTAGGATATAAACTTATTCTTGTGTATGCGGAAAGTCGATATTCACCCTGAGTAAATCAACCACAATATTTACAACAGTGTAGCCCTTTGACCAGCTCTAATTTAGACACATGAGGTTTTCAGTTACTGAATCTGATTCTTATATTATTGTGTTGGCTTTGGTACATCATGAAGCTGTCAACTGAAGTTATAAATGAGTTATAAAAGAGTTTCTGCTTCCTGGGAAACTCATATTTTCTATAATGGATCATAACCTACCAGAAAGAAAGCAGACAATTTCAAATTGTCTTGAAAGCATAATTCATTCTTTTTCCTTAGTTTATGATTAATCACAGTATTTTGTCACACATTTGATTTTTTTCTACAGTTTTTACACTGTAATCTGGTCTGAGTATATTGTTGACCTTATTATGAGGAGGAGACTGGATTAAATTCCTTCCAACCTTAATTTTTTTTTTTGTGACTCTGATTCTATGCATTTTTTAAATTCAAAAGCCATTTCATATTGAAAATCAGAATATTACAGTCCTGGAAAGAGAATATTTCGAATGTATGAGAAGTTTTTTTATACAAAACCCCTCCTCCCTCCACCCTCACTCCCAGGTTTCAGTGAAATTGGTACATTCAGTTAACCATTTTTGCATTCATTAAAATTGTATTTTCCAATAGGAAGATACCCCTAGGAGAAAACACATATACTATTAAGCATAGCACTTCATATTTATCCCAGCATAAGTAATCTAAGAAGCTGGAACCACTACTTCTTCTTACTGTTCAGCAATTGTAATTCTTCCTAAAATTTATGCTGTCTTTTCATATTCATAGCTCTTCGCAGTTTTGCCTGTCCCTGGCACATCTGCCAGGTTAGAGTATGTGTGCACTGCAACTAATACTCATGAATAAAATAATCATTTCAGGACTTACTCTGCATCTACTGACTTCACTAGAAGCAAAATCAGATGCTTCCGTTAGCATTTCATGTAAAATGTCAGCTGCATATTATGTATGCATAGTTTGATCTAAATGCAGCTCCCATGGGAGTTACCTCACCAGAACAGGGGCTAGCTAAGAGGTAGCAATATAATAAACTGTAGTGTGAAAAAAAGTAACAAAACCAATGAACTGGATTTATGGAAATGTATTTTTACACGCATTGTTAAAAAGCCAGAACCAATATAATCAGTGGCGGGGAAACTTTAAAAATTAGAAGCCTATTCTAATCCAAAGATCAGCTGAGTGTGTCATATAAATGATTTTGTAAATATCTCGTTCCGGTTTTCTTAAGAAATTGCCACATTTCTGCAAAACAGAGATTTAGCATTTCTAAAGACTATTTTCTTAACATTGAGATTAATTTGGTTCCTGTTTGGGTGAAAGTTCAGTTCAGTGTTTATCTTATTCAAAATGCCTCACTCATATCCTGATAAACAAATTAAAATGATTGTGCATGAAACAAATCTCTGCTGCAAGGAAAAAGTAATAAAAAAGAGAGATGCTGCTCAGCATTTGCAGAATCTCTGGGCTTATAATTTATCTGAGTGACATAGAAGGTGAACTGAAGATTAGCAAATTCATGACAGATTCAAAAGAAAGCTGAACATATTTCAGAATGTGGTTGATGTGTACATTGTTGATGAGGAGACCTCAGCTCAAAATGATCTATGAAGAATACTCGTTCCACTGACAAATCTTAAATTGAAAACCGAGAAAGATATTATATTATCTCTGAAGAGATTCAACTAAAGTGTCCCATGCAATAAAACAAAAAGAAAAAGAAAAACTAATATTGAAGATTAAGTGATAAACCCACATTGCCTTTCAATTTCTAGTGCATATAAGCTTTGCAATCGGTTTAATGGAAGGATATTCTGGAGGGCATGGAATTATGCCAGAATAGGGTCTGTGACATTATGTGAAATTTCCCTGCAATATTTTTTCTTAATTTTATTTTTTATAAGAACTAAACCAAACTGAAATTACCCTACACTAAATCACCGATGTTCTGCTGTAGTGTCATGCTGATGTTCAGGTTTACAAACATGACAGACTGGACTGCCATGACAGTAAGTGAAGCCTTGGGGCTCCACAGAGGACAAACTCAACCATCCAGAGAGCTGCTAGTGAAGGCAGAAGTAAAGGAAAAGCTTCTACTTGTTTATTTAGGGTTCAGAGGGCAGAGGAACTCCGAAGTTAAATTTGCAAGGCTTCAAGGAATCTGATAAGTGCCTCTCCAGTAAGGCTTTATTAACTACAAGAATTGAAACTTCCAATCCCAAATTCAAAGGCAGCATCCTCTTCCCCCTCTCCTGTCACCTAAGCTTCGAGGCATCCAAACTTCATTGGACACTTCTTGATTTCTTTTAGCTATTTGTGTCTTCTGCATATGCCTATCGTATGTACGCTGACGGCTAGCACACACCCTACACCTACTGAAGATCCTGCTCCAGCAGCGATATTCAACACACTTCCAAAGTAATGAAGGGATCCATTTCTCTGCAGTTGAGGCAGCAGAAGTAGATGGTTTTTCAGTGACAGAACAGCTGGGAAACATAGCCCTAAATTCTGCTGACTCTGCAACTTGAGGAAAGTCCAACCCATGTATCCAAAAGACTAACATAACCCTGATGGGATGAAGAGCCCAGGGACATGCTGTCTTTCCTGCACTGCACAGCAAAAAAAATGAGTGACATAGTTTACAGAAAAGAATATCCAGCAGGGACTCTTGGTTGGTGGTGGTTGGTGGGTGGTAGTTTTGGGGAATCCTGGGCAGTAATTCTCATTTTCTCACACTCTTATTCTCCAGTGGACAAAAAAAAACAGAAAAGTTTTCACAGCAGGAGCTGGCATCAGAAATTTGTTTTCAGGTCGAATGCCTTATTTTCAGCACCCAAAATCATTGCCTCGTATCCTCTTTCTCTCTGGTTTTTGTTATCTTGTATTGGTACAGAATGGCTTAGCTTCACTGTGGCTCTGAAGTCTGGCCTTGCCCAAGCATCATGTCAGCTGATGCTCAGAGCTTTATCTAGGGAGGAGGAAGCTGAAGGCAAAGAAGTGTCTGGACTTTTTAACCAAGCTAATACAAGGAGGCTGCTACCAGGTACAGTTCTGACAATGAGCTCTGCTTCTTTTAAAAGAAAGACTAGATAAATCTGTTCTCAGAAAAAAAAACGAACTTGTGTGTGGATTCAGAACTGTTCAAAACATCCATAAGGTCTGAATCTGAGGCCTGAAACACAAGGATGATCAGTATTTCAGACATGTCTCCTAAAACTTTGATGAGTTAATTCTAGACACTCAGAGGTTGCTTGCTGCAAAGCAAACAGAAGCACTCGAGTCTCCCATGAAGTCTATCGAGACCTTAGACTCCTCCATCAAGGACCCTTTTAAGGGGACAGTAGGGCTGACACCTGAACTTAGGCAATATCCTAACTCATTTTTAGACATTTATGTCATCTAGTGGATCTCTCTCTTTTAGGATTTCTGCCAAAACAATTGAAATTTGGTGCCTACATTCCTTAGGTGCTTTGTAAATCCCGCTAGGCACATCTGTCAGCACCAAAGATGCATTTGCAACTTTGATCATAGGTCTATATCAGAGGATGAAAACTTTGTTAATGTCCAGACCCAGTGAAATAGCTTAAAGATCAAAATTGCCCATAATAAGTATCAGTTAGATTCACTAAGGAAGATTCACCTATGTTTGCTATTTTTACTGTGTCGGAAACACAAAGTATCTCTTCATCCAGAAAAATGTATGAGAATCTCCATAGAAATAAGCATAGCATCTGGTAACGGTGACTTTCTGCCATGCTTTGATACCACCCTGCAGCTAACATCAGCCTGGAAAAGGAAGGATGCCTGGGACTTCCTTTCCAGAAATCTCTGCTTGGCTGTTGCATCTGCCCACTAGCAGTTACCTTAATTTAGAGAAGCCTTCAAGCTTTTGAGACTGCCCAATTTTCCCATTGAACACAACAGCTTCCTGAGAGAAGACCTAAGGCACCACAAGAGGGGCAAATGACATAAAATCATTCCAGCAGCTCACAGTATGTGGGCAATAGGGTATTCTCTCGGGGTACCTATGGCCTGAATTGATGGCTGGTTCTTGCCATAAGCTGGCATAAAAAGGAAGAAAGATGTGTCCCCTAGGAGCTGTAAACCCTTATGCATGAGCTTGAAGTGTCCTGTCTGTAAATGTTTGTGTCAATAAAGGAGATCTCTGAAAAATCTACAGAGAGTGAACTTCAAGGCGATGTAAGCAGGACCAGATAAACATTTAAATGAAGGTGACCAAGAATATCTGATGCCTCTGTTGTCATCTCTTTACATCAAAAATTTCTGCAGCTGAAAAGAGAGATTCGTCCCAGCTCAGTGAAAATAGATCTACATGTCTCTGACCTCATTTTATCCATGCTAGCTCTGAAATCCTGTGTGTTTCACCCAGCTGGGCTATAACAGAGTTTTGAGTTTGGCTGCTTGAGGGTTTTTGTTTGGGGTTTTTTGGGGGCAAGGAGAAAGGTTGTGGGTTAGGGGTTTTTTGCTTTAGTGACAAGTTTTACCTCTTAGCCTTCTGTGCTATCCTCTGCAGGTTTGCTGTTTCAGTAATTTCTCTCCTTGCAGGTTCACCAGTGCAGGATTGATGTCATAAAATTTAAGGGCACTAGTTCACTTGCTCAGCTGGAGCATGGATTTTAGAGGAAGAGAAAAGCCAGTACAGATATCTAAGAGCTGAATAATAAAATGTCCCTTCATCTGTGTACTTAATTAGCTGCTTTCCTCATGATTACAAAGATCAGTGCCCAGGAAGAGAAGAGCTTTTAGGTCTCAGCAGGTTAACTCCACACCAGAGGATTAGACAGGACCCAAACTGTGATGCTTAGTGTTCTCATTTCCAGGACAGTGCTGGCATCCAGTACTCATCTCTTTTGCTCTGCAGTGAGGTGAAACATTTGTGGGACTGAAAGCTCTGAGTTAATCCAAAAAAAAAGAGTAATTTTGGATAGATTTTGGCAGGTTGCTGAGTTAAAAAAAAGGCAAATATGAATATGTAATAAATGATAAATTCTTTCCTCCTCCTGCGTTATCAGTGGAGACTATATTGCTTTGTCATACAACTGCTGCAAAGGCTAATCCTCCACACTTGCAAAATCTTCTTATTCTAACTGCCACGGCCCTGCTGAAGCCAGGGCTTACAGCCCTAAAAATAGGAGAAGGATTACTTAGGTTGCAGTCCACTGAAGTAGTTTAAAGGTTTTCAGATGTGGAGTGAGGAGAGAAAAAAATTTTTATTCTAAACTATCAGAGCTCAAAAATTACCATTTTAATCAACTTTAATTAAAGACTTCATACATTCCCAATACAAAGGCTTCCAGCATGAATGAATGTCCATCCTCTAATGAAAATGAACCACAAATAAGGCCCTTATTTTAACTCCTTACCTCACGCTTCTCATATCTGTCTCAGAACCTCCAGGCTTTAGTTTATTTATTTCAACCTCAGAGCAGCTGAGTGGGAGCTTTAAGGAGGACTTAGGCACTTGCAGCCATAATTGCAATCCTGACAATCCCTACTCACATATGGTCTAACCCAGGGCCTTTTAGAGAAAATCAGGCCAGGGTGAGCTTAAGTGCAGCCAAAGCTGAAGGCTCACCTTCCTTTTGAGCAGGCACTCAGGAATCTGGGTCTCAGCTGAATTCAAGGAGCAAAAAATCGAGAGGCATAAGTGAGACAAAAGGCTCAGTGGAAGACATCTGGACATGAAAAAAGAGCAAAGAAGCCCAGACAGTGGTTTCTAGCATTTGGAAATATTCAGGAAGTTAGAAGATGCTACTGGGTATAACTCTACTTTGAGAAGTGAAAGAAGAAGAGAATAAAATTTGTGCAGGTCTAAAATGCCCTCAGGCTTGGCAGGTCTCTGCATCTCATGCCTAAGCCCTGTTTAGGTACAGAAACTGGGCCTTCCTCTACTTAGTATGCTTCCTTGACTTAATATTCACTATTTAACATGAGGTCTGTTCTGGAAGACTCAGTCAGAGTGTTCCTAAAACAATCTAATGGGAGACAACTCCTTCCAAGAAAAGGTGGGAGCCACTCTTTCTTGCACAGGATGCAGGAGAACCAAATGCTTAATAGCCTCATGCTAGGAGGTTTTCACCCAGGCAGAAGGATCTGTGGTTCAGTACAGTCTTCAGATCCAGGCAAGCTGGATCTGCGAATAATGCCTCAACTGTGGGAGCACAGTCTGCTGCAGAGAGAAAATTATAGTCTTTGACTCTGACTCTTCTCTCCATCTTCTCTCTCTCCTTTCTCTCCATCCAAGTTGTGCCACTGTATAGAAGAGGTTTGCTGAGTCAGAAGGGGAAGAAAGAAAATAATAGAAGAAAGTCTAACATTAAGACAGTTGTTTAGGATGAGGAAATGAGTTTTGGTGTCTCTAATGCTGGGACAGATTTTCTTTAATATGAAACACACAAATTGTTCTCTGGCACTGAATATTGTAGCCCAGGATATCACCTTTCTAAACTGAGACTTGAACCTGGGTGCTCAAATCATGCTCTACATGATCCTCTTCGTCTCCTCTTTTTCCTGCAGTAAACCTTGAATTTGGTTTAACTCACCAGTATGTTTCAGCTATGAATGTGAAGGATGTCTCTTCCCCTTCACACCTCAGTGTTCAGGAAAGTTACCTCTGAGACAGGAAATACGATTTTGAATCAAAGAAGATGCAACAAAAACTTCTCTTTCCTCAGTGAGTGTCCCAGCTGTGAAATTCTTACATGAAAGACAGGTTCTGCCAAATCTTCTTGGCTTTGGATGTGGATGAGGACAAGGGTAGCACCCAGCTTCTAGCCCCCTGGGGTAGAGTTGGGAAACCCACGCATGCAACCTCATGCTCCCTCCTCAGTTTAGTGTAGTTAGGACCAGAAGACAGGAGGCAAGCTTTCTCCTCCCCAGATGCGCCAGCTGCCCTGAGAGGACATGTTGGCATGGCCAATACCCTTCGCTCAGCTGGTGAACCTACTCAGTCCTTTCTTTCTCTCTTTTTCTTTTCTATCACCTCTCAGATGTTTGTTATTATGTAACTGCACAGCAGTGGGAGTGACATAAAATGCCATTCCTTGTCTCTAGCCTTGTGGCAAAGGTACTCTTCCTGCAGCAGAAATTGTTGATTTGCAGTTCCCTCATGGGGGACAAGGGTGGGGCGGGGAGTGGCTAGATGAGGGGCTGCACCTTTTCACTATGCCATGATGTTATTGCACAGCTGTAACAGCGCCGCTGCCACCTTCGGTGCTCAGAGCAGGCAGCCCTCCCTTCTCTGGAAGACGAGTCTCACCTTCCCTCCCTCTAAGGACATTGCAGACCCTAGGCACCAAGGGGACAGAGCACTCCTTGCTTTTCTGCCTTGTGTGGGAACCAGTGGCGTCTCAGATTCACTTGACAGCTTCTTGTTTTTTCTGCTGCGTAGGTCAGGGTGTCCCTCAGTTGCAATGAAAGGATTCATGCCAAGGCTCTCAACCTCCTCCACACACTGCACGTGGAGGTGAGGTAACGAACTCTGTGCCTCCATCCTCTTTCAGGAGATGGGTGTCTAAGGGCTAGGCACTCTAATTACTAAATTACAGGTGTAGAGATGCTGTTTCATTTTGCTTTGCTTTTATTCTGTCACATTTCCTCTCCTTAACCCTCAGCATAGATAACAGTACCTGAAAAATATTCCAATGTATAATCATTTGACTTTTTTTTTTTATGTTTGGCAGTCAGTTCAGGGTTCTTGAGGGCCTCAAAAGGGAGGCTTAGAGGCAGGAACGAGTAGAACTTAGTCTCCTTTTCTGTTTGCCTCGGTCAAACACCACTGTAGACTTTATGCAAGAGAAGCCTTTGGTGGTAAGAAGTAGTGGATGGGGTTACCTCTGCTGAGTGAAGAGTTGCAAGTAGGTTTGTTCAGGGGATGTTTTCCCACTGGCCAAGAAGAGTTAAAGGCACTATGCTCTAACCATAACACAGAGTTTTATTGTTCTTCGTAAATGTACCCAGTCAACCAAAGTTGGTGTTAAACCCAAGCTCCCTTTGATGAGTCCCTCCAGCTGGACAGACCTTGTCCCTTCCACGGCCAATGTTTCCACCTTTCTCTCCACTGCGCTCAGTCTTTCTGCCATGTTTGCGTAATTTGATTCCCACCATAACTGACAGAGCAATTGGGAAGGTCTCAGTCACAGTAGAGACTGGCTGGAAAATATAACCCATGGATTGGCACCCAGGCAGGAATTCTCAACTGGGAGCCCAGTAGGCATCAAGATATAAATAGTCCCATGCTCCAGTCCAGGTCAGATCTGCTTCAGGAACCCTATACTTGAACAGTGAACAAGCACATAACTTTGGTTTCTACAGCTTTCTGTGCCTGGCAACTGCCAGGAGCACTGCCTATAGTGCAAACTCAAGTACAATCAACCAGAGATGAAGCTAACGTCTATGGAAGTGACACAAGGCACTAGTGTAAATATAAAGTTTTAAGTGTAATAAGAAATAAGCTCTCTCCCATATTTTTAACCAATTCCAGCAACTTTTTTCATTCAGTAAAGAATTTTAAAATTATATTAACTGTGATAATTTCCTTAGATAAATACTAAAGAACTGAAGCCAATTTTTAATAAATGAGTGGCATAACAGTAAAGTAGTTATCAGCCAGATTTCTTAAAAATAAACCTTCATATTTGAAGTTTATATACACTCATTAATCTGCAAACAAAACATTTGACAAGGTAGACAATGGATAGTAAAATGTATTCTTATTATAATTTGAGGAAACCTGCCTTCAGCATGACTAAAAATTCCATCAGATGAATGAAAATAGATTTTTTAAATTTCTTTTTCATTTCATCCATAAACTTTGTGTATATTGTGGATTTTATTGTTTGATTTTTATAATACTGAATGGAACTGAAAAAAATTAATTCGTATTTATTTAATTCACAAAATATAAAATACATGCTTCATCTTTTTCCTCTCCTAGCTACTTCATACATCTCTCTTCCTGTCTTCACCAAGCAGATTATGTTGGTTTGACTACACACAAAAATCCGTGGCTAATATTTGCGCCATGTGTGACTATAAGAAGCACCTTAGGTCTTGTTGTTTTTCCCTGTTCTCCATGTGTTTTTTCTTTTCTTTTTATCATTTAATATTGTTCCCAGTTGTGTCATCCAAGCTAAGTCTTCTGGGATCTGTTGATGTCATGGTGATTTATGACCTTGTAGAATGACAAATTATGGACTCAAACGGGATGGCTGAGTGCCCATAGTTTAATCTTATGAAGTTTTCCACTTCAAAAATTACCTTCTAAAACGTGATAGCAGATCTTGATTTTCTTCCTGACAAGCCTCCCAAGCTGGGAATGCAGTTCTTTCAGTATTCTGCCCTGACTAGGGACTGTACCTAAGACATTTGATACAGAAATCTCCCCTCTGTATCTATTAAGCCATCACTAGACTTTTTTTTCTCTCTCTAGTAGCCTTCTACTTCAATTACTTGGTTCTTTCTCATCAACAAACTGCATTGTTGATGCTGTTCTGACAAATGTATTAAATAACCATACATTGCATAACCAGTAACTCAGTTTCAGGTTCGTACATCAGGGTATGCAAACAAACATACAAATGTACGATCATTCTTGATGATTCCTGATGGTTTATAAGCAGAGGTCTGGGGCCCGCCATTGGATCCCCTCAAGTGCTCTCTTGCAACTTGTAGATCTGATTGTAGAATTACTGTCTGCTTACAATTAAAATGATTATTTTATCATAATCCTACAGATTACCTACAGAAGGACCTTTGGCAGTGATGGACTCAGTTCTGATATGTACCGTAGGTTTCCTGTATGATTTTTAAGCAACAGATGCAGTCTTCCTCTGCATTTGTTTCTACAAATTAAAAAACTAAACAAACTCACACACACACACACACACACACACCCTCACAAACTAGGAATATTTTTCTTGGCTTTTCTGGTTGGAATTTGAACTCTGTGGGAAATGCGTTGCTTCTGAGCATTGCAGGTATGCCTTCACCTTCAAAAGGCCAAAACTCCTTTAGAGTCTCCAGGTGCTGCTCTAGAACAGACAGTAATTTCTAATGAATATAAAGGATTTTGAACTTCTAAAATGTTATAGAACTCTCAATGTTCACAGGTTGACAGAGAAGTATTGAAAAACAAGTGTTCTAACAAATTCTCCAGCCTTTTCTAATTATTGTTATTTTTTACCTCTAAGACCTTAACACTACAGTAAATACCATGTGGCTTTTTTCCTCTTCAAACTATTGACAAGAATGGCAGAAACTGTGTTTTTGCACACTTAAAATTTCTTTCATCTCACCCCAGATGAGCAGCTAAAATTTGTTCTCTCAACATTTTTTAATCTCTGTGAGGCATCTCAGGCTACATGCTGGGATAAAGAGTTCTTTCTTGGATTCTCGGATGAATGTCTTATATTCTCCAGCTATTTGTCATATTCCCCATAAGGTTTTATTCAACTTCTACCTATAAATACCCTTATTGTTTTGGGTTTTTTTCCCCACGCTCCCTGCCATTCTGCTGAGAAGTGACCATCTGGTCAATAAGGTCAATCTACAGCCTGATTCTGAATCTCCATGTGCCAGAAATCATATTATATGCTCTTTTTCAGGAAACATGATCTAATCATGGGATTGGAAGTGATGCTAGGGGATATCTAATTCATCGCTCTGTACAAAATTAGGATTAATTTGTTTTATGATGCTCAAAATAGATGTTTGTCCAGCAAGTTCTAAGAGATCTCCAATGATGGAGCTGCTACAGTCTTGCCAAGAAATCTATCCTGCTGTTTTAATGGATACTAATGAAAAATGTAAAGCAAAGCTCTAACCCAATGATTTCTAAGAGAATGATTGTGTTGTCAGATGGTTGTATATAAATTCCAGTCCTCTGAAAGCATGAAAATATATTTGTGTTTCACAGCAGGTATGCAGATTCATAGCACAATAAAACTGAAAAGATAGAGGCCGTGCTTGTGCATTTGAGAGAAATTTATGAGAAATATTCACAATATGAAGTTTTCTTAAAAGAATTGTTTAGTTCTATTTCACTAGTTAAAATATTAAAACAATCATCAAAATTATATGATATAGATCATCCTTTGGACCTATAATAGCTGTACATAGAAAAAAAGCAGAAGTTTATCATTTTGTATTTTTTCACAATACCAAAATATCTATTTATCTGTTTGATCTGAAGACCAGGTGCAACAATGTAATGACACTTTTACATGAAATAGATGTATGAAAATACATGGCTGGATGCAGTACAGTTTTCATGCTGTTCATGGAGGACAGATCATGTTATGAAAAAGAAACAGCAGTGAAAAACTGTTTATCGCTATAAGAATTTTGAATAAACCTCACAAACAAAACATTATAGTAAAAGCAATATTCATCTTACATGTAAGAAACATGCCAACTCTGTTATTTTGCTTTGCCTGAAGCAGCTTTAAGCCTGAAAGAAGAAGAAATCAAGCAAAGCAAGAAATCATACGGAGAAGTAAAGGTCACACGGTATCCTTACTATTCTGGCAGTGGTTTAACCATGAAGCATCTGCTGGTCAGTTCCATGAACATCTCTTTTTTCAGGGCAGATGGAGAAAATTCTTATAATCATGCACATTAAAAGAGACCAGGGAATATAAACTCTTCTCTGAGGATCAACCATTCTTTGTCTACATCACCTGCCCTCAGTACACCCATGTATTATGATATGTGTTGATATGAACAACTCAACATGTCCTTACAGTCACAATACTGTGCAATAGAAGCTTAACATATTTTGGAAAGTAATGCATTTCAAGTTTTATGGCTTACATACTGATCTCAAGCCTAACAAGCATATGTCAGTAAGGCTGCAAAGATAAAAGTGAAAGACTTATTAATATAAACAATAAGAATATTCAAGAATAAATGTTTATGCAGAAAAGCTTTTTCTAGTCATATAAAAATTTAACATGTACAGGAAGTTACTTCTTTTATTTCCTATTCTTTTACTTTGTTCAGATATTTTTAATTGTTTTTTCTCTAATTATCTGCATTTCATTTGAAATATCATAAGATGTCTTCAAATCTAAAGTCATAAAACTGAAGATAGTATTTGCCCACCTAGGCACTTTTATATAGTAAAAGCTATCTGCCCGCTCACATCCTTAGGTGAAACTGACTTTACACAGTAATCCGAGAAGCGTACATGTGTCCTGAAAATAGCAATTCTGTGTAATACTCATCTAGAAGACTGTTTTTGAATTTGAAAAACAGTTTTAGAATACTTTTGTGGGCAGAAAAAGTTTAGCAGAAAGCAATAAAAATACCACATTGATTTAAGAAATATGCTTAGAAAACTGAAGAGTAAGGCTGATAAAGAGAGTGGAGTAGATTCACTTTTAGAAAGAAAAGTACAGTGTTCTTTTATGATAAAAATGTAAATTAGTTAAGAATTCTGAGAGCAGTAGGTGCTAATAATAGGGCAGTTAGAGATAGCAGCTGCTTGTAATAACCACTATTTTGTACGTGGTATCCCAAGTACAAGGAACAACAAACTCGCTGAAGAAAACGCTTGCAATTTATTTCTGGTGCATGTAATACTTTAGTTCATTTCCTCTTGCTTGAAGTCATGGTTCAGTGGCAGTAATTTAGTTTTCATCAGCTCTTTAAACTTTCCCTGAGTAAAAATCTTGTTGTTATTGCAAATTCTAAAACTCAGTTTATAAATCCTGAACATTTTCAAATTATTCTGGTGGTCTGATAAAAACTTGAATATTTTGGACTTTGCAGAATGAAAACAAGCTGAAATTTGACACTTTTGGCAAACTTTTAATAAATTGTATCTTTCTTTTTTTTGTCACTAGAAGATGCTAAAAGTATCTGGTTACTGTTCTTAAACCACATTGTTCCTCCTCTTGTTCTTATCCAGTGGTAGAACTTGGCTACATCGATCTGTATACATTTTCAGAAACCATTGCCCAGACCAAAACTTGTGCCTATTCCTCTCCCTTTTCCTGAAAACTTTTAGAATTCATTTTCCTTATCATTGACTGAACTCATGAAGCTCCACAAACAAAGGATGGGGAAGACCATAACTTTTTAAATTAACTTAGAGAAGATCCTGTCCATGGCTTCCCTGTTATTGCAGACCACCTCCAGATCACTTTTAACTCTTTGTAATCTTATCTAGTGCCTGACAGTGTCTTGTGGGGTGATTAAACCATTACAGATATCCTTACCTTTTTAAACTGTTCTCTTCCTCATACCCAGCCCCTCACCTCAAATCAAGAGGTCTTGTTCTGTCCTCATGGTCCAAACCTCAAACGTAATCTGAACGTTCAGGGACAGCACACTGCTAGAGCTGCGAATGGGCTAAAGATCACACTTGTAAGTAAAGGCTTCTACCACTGCATTCAAGCATTTAAGCCTGCAGGATCCAAAACCGAAGACATTAAAGCAGACTAGTTGAAACATTTCCCTTGGAAAAAGCTTCATATTCACTTTTCTGCAGGAATATGCAGTTCTGTCAGAGCTTTTGACCAAAATAAGGCAGTTTAGGAGAAGATCTGTCCTGCCAACCCGCCTCTCTGCCTCTCCCTGCCTGCTTCCCCAAGTGCCCCAGCTGGATGCCAGGGACTTGCAGGCTCTGGATGCCCTGCCAATTTCTTCCCCAAATTGCCCAGCTGACCTCTTTCTGCAACTGTCGCACTTCCGAGGTTTCTGGCTTCCTATCACCCCACACACAGCTCTGAAAGGCATCTGAGCCCCTGGTTCCTCTTGCTAGCTGCTTCTCACACAGCCAGTCCCCTACCACCCCAGCACAGGATGGGGCAACACTGAGAACTGCCTGGCCAAATCAGTTACCCACGCTAAGAAGGAAGCCGCAAAGTCTGCATTTAGGGGTGCCTGAATCCAATTTTTGGAGACCTGGTTCTCCTGAAAATGTCGTCTTCAACAGAATATATTCCCTAAGTCAAAATGAGCAGAGAAGTTTACAGCTAAGTTCTATCCTTTTTTCCTGACCAGTTGTAGTTTAGCCTCTGTTGCTAATCTAGAGGGAAGAGTGGTTTGGTGATTCATACCAGGAGAATAACTCTTTAAAGTACATTTTGTACTGAAAAGAATTAGGATAACCTTTAATTTATACTATGAATCATCAAAAGACATATTTCATAGTCAATGCATCATACTTCCACTGTGTGATCCACTGGACTGGAGGTGTGTCTTGTGCCTGCCTCGTCAGTAGCTCTGAATCTACGTTGTGATTGCCACGGTCACTCTGGGATTGCCCCCCTTCTCTCATCTGACAGCCACCGACCTGCTGCAGCATGGTGGAAGATGCTGTCCACCTTGCTCCAGGCCACCCAAGAGGAGGAGAAGCTGCCCTTGATGCCTCCTGTCTTGAGCCTGTTCCAGTGGCACAGTGAAACGTCCACTTGGGCAAGGACCAGAGCAGGAGCCATCCCCTGGCTGCCTGCAGCCTTCACCAGGGAGAAGGAAGTCCTGGTTCAGTCCTTGTGTTGGCGGGACAAGCCAGCCTCCACCGCCTCCCCAAGGCTGAGGCTCGGATGGGCTTTAAACACCTCGAAATAAAGGTGAAAAAAAAAAAAAAAAAAAAGGATATGAGGATCACAGATTCGCAAGCTGTCCCCTAAAAGTCAGAGTTAGTGGAGGTTTCACTCCCTTGTGGATCTAACCCTGAGGGATCGCTGAACACCACACCTGTTACAGCAGCTGCTCTTGGCTATATCCAGTTTCCAGAAGTCCTTGAAAGCCTCTGGAGTGTTTTGAGAAGCGAGCGATGACATGGGCTCCTTCGGGGAAGTCCCCTCCAGCTGGCAGGTTATGTCATCACCAGGCCTGACTTTGCACAGCATGACTTGTGCAGTCACACCAGCCCTGGACTTAAAGGACCCCTACAAGGGGCATCTCATTTTACCAGACAGTCTGGGAATGGATGATGTTTTTACTATATTTGGTTAGCACACTTTGGAATCTAAAGACGTGTATAACTGATATTTATCTTTTTTTTCAATTGTATCTTCCCCTGGGATCCTTCTCTGACAAGCAGAAGGTATCCCTGCTGTGCATTGTTCTTCTTTCCATGTAGGGTTACAGTGCACCTCGTGTACCAACACCTCTCTTTATTCTTTCCTAGCTTTATCTGCGGCAAGACTGTTGAATTTTTATAAAAATGACACCACCAAACAGCTCATTTTTTTTCTTGTAACTGGAGATAAAACATGATTGATAGATAGATAGGGAAAGAACTTAATTTAAAAAAAATATATTGTAGCTGCTTTAGGTAATCTGTTAGTTGCTATGCATCATATCCTCCCCTACAGCACAAAGCAAAGGCTGAGCAGGCATTCTGATATATAAGGGCATGAAATACTGCAGCTTGTCTGGTTTTGCTTGCTTGATGCATTTGCTCTTGTACTCACTAGTCCTGTAGTTTTAGCCTACTTGCCTAGCAGCTGCGCTATGTTCTTCAAAGTGTTACATGACACTTGTGGAAAAAACTAAGCTTGAATCATAAGTTTTCCATGCTTTGAGGCTGCAAGAATTTCATTCATTGCAGGATTCAGAGAAAAAAGGGGAGGATTTTGCAGTGTCACTGATATATTGATTCAGATTCTATTACTGTAGTGTTGCCACAATTTTGAGGCAGTTTAAAATAGATTTTTGTTCATTTATTTGCTCTCAAAGAGACTAAGCAACCAGCCTTCAACATTTCCAAAGTTCTGCCTTCTCCACATGGTACAATGGCAGCGTCTCCTGCCATAAAGTAAGACAAACTCCACAGTTGTCAAAACCACAGCAAACCAACTGGCAGTTTATGTGTTCCTGTTCCCTCTTCACAGTAGCCAGAATAGCATACTGCAGAGATAACGGCTCTCTACACACCTTTGGGAAGTCATTCCTCAGGTATAGTAAGTTAGAAATGGCTAAAAATGTAAATGAAATTGGCCTTTTATTGCCAGCACTCCAAAATAAATGAAGTTTAACAGCACTGAGGACTACCCGCTGTTATCTGCAATTTCAGCCCTAAGACTAGCACTACTGGAACAGAGAAATAATTGACCTAAATCTTCCATGAGTCCTGTATTCTCCCCCAGCACAAGCCTTTTATCTGGCCCTTTAGGGTTCCAGATAAAACCCTGTGGGTTTTGTTCCTGTGGACAATGTATACCACTCCTAGGAAAACAGCTGCATACTCACTTCAAAATTGTTTTGGTGACGTCTGTTTGCAATAGTCCAGCTGCAGTAGGAGTGAAGATACTGAAGGTGATGCAGGAATCCAAAAGAGTTGAAAAGGAAAGAAAATATTCCATGAATAAACAACTAGAATATGATCAACATCTATGTTTGACACAATTTTGGGACTGGTAAATTCAGATGATATTTATAAGGGGTCTAAATGCAAGAATCTACCTAGAAAAAATTTTGATTGCCAAATTTTGCTTTTCGTACAAAATCATAAAGCATCCTACACTATGGTACTCAATCTGTTCCCTTTCTTAGTAAGATATGAAAGGCTTATTCTGAGAAGTAGGAAAAAGAAAGAGAGGAAAATGAGTAGCCAGCGTTCAAACTGATAGTCACACCATCAACTCAACCTTAAGGTAGCATTCAGTTGTGTCAACTTGACAACAGTTCCCTTGAATCCACTGCAGCAGCAAGAATTAATGGGTGTTTTCAGCCTTCCTTCAGCCATGCCAGGATGGCTTAGAAATGCCGAGGTGGAGCAGCAGAGCCAAATGTGGAGTTCACTGCAAGGGGGGAACCTTCATTGTTGATCCTGAATAACACAAATGGCACTTAACACCCTAAGAACATGTATTACCTCCCCCAAAAATACACTGAGGTGTATTTTTGTAAAAATATATGTATATATGTATTTTTGCAAAAATGTATATGTAAAAATACCCCCAAAAATACCAATCATGCACCCTTCCAAAGGTGTCCAATACCATGTAAAACACTCCAAGGTATCCTGCTTGGCTGTAGCAGCACACAACTCTGCAGCTCTTGTGTTATACCTGTCAACTCCCTGAAGATAGTCCAGGGCATTGCAAATAGCAATAAGTGCCGAAGCATGAGCAGCAGAACTAAGCCTAAAAGCTCATCAAGCTTGTATAGAAAGGGACACCAGAACTGAGAAATTACACCAGTAAGGCTGCCTGATCAACTTCAATTCAGTTCTTCATGCATATATACAGAGATGTAGTCTTAAATTGTATTCCCTATTTCTGGTTCCATTCCTCCTTCTCCATGCTCCCAATTCATTTCTCACTGCTGAGTTCCGCAGTTTCCTCTCCCACCCTCTCTTTCTTCTTCCTTATGCCCAGCATCCCACTAAGCCATGGTAGGCAGCTGCAGTACCTGCATTTAAACAGGGAGCATAATTTTCTGGCAGTTCAGTGGATTTCTAGCGTGTTGCTGCAGATGGCATGGGGGAGGAATGGGGCTTGTTCATTAAAGTCTCAGTAGTATCTACTGAACAAACAGAAATTTTTCTGAAACCTTCCAGCTTGGCAAAGATCACAGACAGCTGAAAGTAGATTCTTGATACAAAGGTTGCCTGCTACCCCATCTCTAGTCCTTGCCTCAAAGGTAAGAAACCTAATGCTGCTGAGAAAGAATCTGTCCAGCGTAGGCTGAAGAATCTGATTTCCTGCAGACATACCCCCTTTTGCAAACATCTGAATAGAAAACAAAATAAAACAACACATGGCAGTGTTGAACACAAAAAACGTCAACTGCAGTGACTACTCTTAAGTGAGTACCAAAACTGGACCTTTCTGGAGGTACCACACAAACTTCAATTGTACTGGTCCTGCCACACAAGTCTCTAAGAATGCATTGGAATATTACACAGTGAGAACTACACGACTATCTATCTATTAGCTGGTACACTAATATGTCCTATTTGCATAAATTCCACACCCTGCAACCTGAATGTTAAAATTCTTTTCTATAAAAGTCTGACGCAGGTAGACAGGAGTTTTCAAGGAACTAAGCATCCGAGTACTGTACTACCTGTATTACAGCAATGAAGATGTATAGCTCGAGGGGCTGATCTTGAAGGAAATGATAATGTAGCTGACTGACATCTTGCATTTGATTCTATGAAAGCAGGAGACAGACTGAAGCAAGGTAAAGACTGACAGAAGATAAAAAGTAAGGTTCTAGGTCTCGCTGCAGCAAGGACCTCTTTTGGATCTGGGCTAATAACAATCGGAGCACAGCAACATGCACTCAAAAGTAAAGTTTGGTCTTCCATATGTAATGTATAATGACATTTTTTTTCTTGCCAGCAAGTAACAAAGAGGGAGGTATGTAACATTTGCTACCAAAGGTCAGCCAGTATTGCTGTTCTCTCCCGAAACCCTTACTCCCACCCCTCTGCCCCAGCAGCAAATTCTTGTGTCTCAGATCAATAATCTGGGCACTATTTTTCAGCTCAGATTTATCTTTATCTGAGCCGAAAGGTTGCATCCTTGCCACTGGATCACCTGTCAGATATGACCTTTTTTGTCCAATTAAACACCTACAACTCTCATCCCTACCCTCAGGTCTTAGTCCCTACCACCAGCTTCTTTCTTGCTAGTCTTTTTGCACAAGTATGTTTTTGAGTCTGCTGTTTTAACCATGTCAGGTCTCTTTTCTGTATCGCTCCCTTTTGCTCAGCCACAGCAAACATCACTTACCAGTATTCATTGCTAGTGTCCCAGGTGGCTTTTCCTGCCTTACCTAGAGTTGTTCACTCGTTATCAAGACAACAGTTTTTACCTTCAGCCAGCTCAGCTTCCAGCTTCTTAGGTGACAGCAACAGTGAAAACAGTGAGATCCCGTATAACACCAGAGCGTACCAGGGAACAGGGCAAAGGAAAAGTAAAAGACATAAGCAAGACAAAGAAAAGAAGAGACGCTCTTATGGCTCCTTATACCCTTACAATAGAATCCCTGTTCTCTACTATAGATTTTTAATGAACACAGTTGCTTTTTAACTACCTGTTTTCTGCTGCTGCAAATACAAAAGTGTCGGTCAGAACTTTAATGAGCACATCTCTCCAAGATCTTCCCAATAGCTTTCCAGCAATTATCCTGTAGACTACAGCAGTGTATGGGAATCCCTTGCTACAGCCTGGGCAAAAGGTGCACTTTAAAAATATGGTAATATTCCCTATCTCGCGAATACCAACAAGTGCAAAAGAGAATTCTAAAGCAATCAGTGCTTTTAACACATTCAAAATCATATTTATTTAAAGATTTCTGTCTTGCTTTGCATAGCCCTGACATCATTTTAAGGACTCACTCCAAGCTTTTTCTGAACTTGGCTAACCTTTCTCTTTGGACAGTTGTACGAATCATGTCCTTCACTTTCATTTTTGCAGTCTTTCTTCTCTGGGATGTGCTTACTTGCTTACTGAAATGCTGAGCTATGTTCTCTCAACAGATGTGTATGAACATTGCTTTACTAGCTTTCAAGGTGCCAGGCTAATGTGTATGCAAGATGAAGATATGGGGCACGGTTTTTAATTTTGTCTCATCATAGGAAAAATATATACCAACTTTTCTCTGCTTAGTTCTTCATAGGCCACAATAATGACAACTTCTGCTTTTCAACCTCATTTGATTACCACAAGATATTCTTAGCATATAAATGTTAATTATCTGTGCAAACAGGAAGATACCTGTTTACACTGAGTACATCCAGCTATCACTGAAATGCTTCCTAGGCCTGGATTTTTCCCTCTGAACCAGATGCAATTCCTTTTCAGTGATTTAATTGCTTCCTTTCCATTTAATTACTTTGAGGATTAACTGCAGGCAAGTGTATTCCAATAATAGGCTCATCTACAAAGAACAGGAAGCTTTCGCTGTGGTCCAGGGAATTCACCACTTCCGACTCCAGCTCAGCTATATAGCTATCAGGTTTCCCTTTGCCCGTGGGCTTTATGTGTCACCTTGTCTGTTTGAGCATAAGGAAATGTCACGGGATGAACTGCTTGTTCTTGAATTCACATACAGAGCTCCCAGCAGGAAATAGCAAAATCTTTCTTCTTATCAGGGCAAAAGATGCAAACACTTCAGGCCCAAGTATTAAATTATTAATTATGTATAATTAATATTAATGATATCTAGAATCATTTCCGTCAGTAAATTACTGGGGGGAAAATGTTAAAACTGGCCAGCTTTTTGTTTTTTCGTAACGTTATCCGCACAAAGATCCTTATTTGGTCCTAACATGCATATTGAAAAGCACTTGGTCCAATCTGCATTTTATTGGAACTACTTTCCTTTGAAGCTGGAACTGAGACTATTGCTTTCTGTAAGCAAAAATGACACATAATGGGAATTTATTTTCACCTTTGGTGAAGACTGAGCAATATTTTGAGAAAATTTGTGCTTCAGGGATTAAGGGTTTTACAAGAAATTTCTTTTGACTTCATATTACACCAAAGTCCATCAGAAAATTTTATGCTGAACCCGTGCTCTGTGACTGTGAGCTCCACACACCTGACTGACTTCTTGCAAGAACGCAATATAATACACACACAGCGCACAACATCATGACCTCTTGCATACCCATTCACCAAAACAAGCTCATGCCATCCAGGTGGGGAAAAAGCACCAGGAAACACTCACAAATAGGATGGCAGAAATTTACAGATAAAAGAAGAGGCAGTCTAGCCCCTTCCCTTTTCTGTAGCACAATGCTCCCTAGGTTATGTGCCAAGAGAGGTAAACCAAAAAAGTTTTGTTGCTAATGCTAAAGCAAATTGTACTGCCTTGAGTTAATATAATCCACACATAATAATCAAAATCAAAAATAGGTGTGAAGCTTTGACAGCTAAAGACACCCAGGAGCAAGGTCTGCCAGGTGGAACTGCACCAACAGCACATAGTAGATATTGTAAAATACGAGTGCTTGTAGTGGGTCACTCTCTGTTAAAGGGCACTGAGGTGCTCATCTGTTATCCTGACAGGCAGTCACATGAGGTATGCTGCCTTCCGGGAGCTAAAGTTCGAGATGTTGCCAAGAGGGTGCCACAACTTGTCAAGAACACAGACGACTATCCACTGTTACACTTTCATGTGGGCATGAATGACACCGCAAACCGGAACCTGGGCGGAATCAGGGAGGACTATAAAGCCCTGGGGGTACGAGTGAAAAAAAATTGTGCCCAAGTTATCTTTTCCTCCATTTTACCAGTTACAGAAAAGGGAGCAGCTAGAAATGGATGGATAATGCATATCAACTTCTGGCTGCATGGCTGGTGTCACCATGAAGGTTTTGGCTTTTATGACAACGGGACATTCTTTGATGAATATGGCCTATTAGAGAGGGATGGGATCCCCCTGTCTAGAAGATGCAAGGGAATCTTTGGCAACAGGCTGACCAACTTGGTGAGGCGGGCTTTAAACTGAAGAACTTAGGGAGTGGGGTCCATGATGGCAATGCTCATACTATTGCATCCAACTGGGGAATAAGCCAGGCCAACCAGAGCAGTGACAAATGTTCCTTAGCTGACTCCCAAGATGAGATCCAGAAGGCCAACCACCTCAAGGGTTTGTATGGCTGTGGTGGACGCTCTTGTGCCCCTCCAGGGAAACCTGCATGCTCGATTACCTCTCTGAAATGCCTGTACACCAACACACGCAGCATGGGGAATAAACAGGAAGAACTAGAGATCTGCGTGCGGTCTCAGGGCTGTGATCTCATTGCAATTACAGAGACATGGTGGGATAGCTCACGTGACTGGAATGCTGTCATGGATGGCTATGTACTTTTTAGGAAAGACAGACCAGCGAGGCGAGGTGGTGGAGTTGCTCCTTATGTGAGAGAGCAACTGGAATGTATCAAGCTCTGCCTAGGGGTTGATGAAGAACATGTTGAGAGCTTATGGGTAAGAACTAAGGGACAGGCTAATATGGGTGACACTGTTGTGGGTGTTTGCTACAGACCACCGGATCAGGAAGAGGAAGTCAATGAGGCCTTCTACAGACAGCTGAAAGTGGCCTCACGATCACAATCCCTGGTTCTCATGGGGGACTTCAACCACCCTGATATTTGCTGGAAAGGCAACACAGGCAGGCATGCACCGTCCAGGAGGTTTCTGCAGCACATTGATGATAATTTTTGACACAGGTGGTGGAGGAACCAATGAGGAGATGTGCTGACAAACAAAGAAGGACTAGTTGGGGACGTGAAGGCTGGAGGTAGCCTTGTCTGTAGTGACCATGAGATGGTGGAGTTCACGATCCTGTGCAGAAGAAGGAGGGCAAAAAGTAGAATTACAACCCTGAACTTCAGGAGAGCTGACTTTGGCCTCTCGAAAGACCTACTTGGAGGAATCCCACGGGCTAAAGCTCTAGAAGGGAGGGAGGTGCAAGAGACCTGGTTAATATTTAAGCACAACTTCCTCCAAGCTCAAGATCGATGCATCCCTATGAGTAAGGAATGAGGCAAAGGAGGCAGAAAACGTGCATGGATGAGCAAGGAGCTTCTGGGAAAATTCAAATGGAAGAAGGAAGTTTACAGAACATAGAAAAAGGGACTGGCCACTTGAGAGGAGTATAGGAACACTGTATGCAGGGATGAAAATAAGGAAGGCAAAGACCCACTTGGAATTAAACCTGGAAGGGGATGTCAAGGACAATAAAAAGGGCTTCTTCAAGTACATCAGTAGTAAAAGACAGACTAGGGAAAATGTGAGCCTGCTGCTAAATGAGGTCAGTGCCTTGGTGACAGAGGAAGCAGAGAAGGCGGAGTTACCAAATGCTTTCTTTGATTCAGTCTTTACTGCTAAGGCCAGCTCTCAGGAATCCCAGATCTTGGAGGTAAGAGAGAGCCTGAAGAAAGGGAGACTTTCCCTTGGTCGAGGAGGATTGGGTTAGAGATCATTTAGGCAAAATTAACACCCACAAATCAATAGGCCCTGATAGGATGCACCCACGAGTGCTGAGGGAGCTGGCAGATGTTATTGCGAAGCCACTTTCCATCATCTTTGAAAGGTCATGGAGATCGGGAGAGGTGCCTGAGGACTGGAGGAAAGCAAATGTCATGCTAGTATTCAAAAAGGGGCAAGAAGGAGGACCTGGTAAACTATGGGCCAGTCAGCCTCACCTCATCTCTGAAAAGGCGGTGGAACAGCTCATCCTGGATGTCATCTCTCAGCACGTAAAAGAAGAGAAGGTTATCGGGAGTGGTCAACATGGCTTTACCAAGGGAAAATCATGCTTAACCAATCTGATAGCCTTTTAAGATGGCATGACTGGCTGGGTGGATGAGGGGAGAGCAGTGGACATTGTCTGCCTCGACTTCAGGAAGGCTTTTGACACTGTCTCCCATAACATCCTCGTAGGTAAGCTTAGGAAGTGTGCTTAGATGAGTGACCACTGAGATAGATTGAGAACTAGCTGAATGGCAGAGCTCAAAGAGTTGTGATCAGCAGCCCAGAGACCAGTTGGAGGCCTGCAAGTAGCACTGTTCCCCAGGGGTGAGTACTGGGTCCAGTCTTGCTCAACATATTCATCAGTGACCCAGATGAGGGAACAGAGTGTACCCTCAGCAAGTTTGCTGATGACACAAAACTGCGAGGGGTGGCTGACACACCAGAAGTCTGTGATGCCATTCAGCGATATGGCTGAATACACATATGTGTATCAAGCTCCCAGGATGACAATCACCACACCGGCTGGCACTGAGGCAGTCCCAGGCTGGACTCAGTGATGGACGGGAACCGGATTCCGGATCTGCATTCAGGATCGGGACCAAAGGCAGACAAACAGAGTCCTCCTCAGACATCGTCCACTGAAGGAAGAGAGAGACAGCTGACCCTTTGATCCCTCTGCTTTTATACTGAGCATGAGGCAGATGGGATGGAATACCCTCTTGGTCAGTTTTGGGTCACCTGGCCTGTCCGCTCCTCCCTGCAGATGGGACCCCACTGCGCTTTTCCGCTTCCAACCCTCCAATGTGACAAGTAACAAAGTTGATTGCCCTTGGCTGTTATAGCAGTAAGTGTAAGCAAGAGCCTCTCCGCATACCATGCCTGGGCATCAGCTATAAACATTGGTCTTATCACTCTGAGAGAGCGAACATTGTCTGCACAATATGCTGTTAATTTCAGCAGTTAGAAGAGGCCCAGCTAAGAAGCAAAGTCACTGAACAAAATTGGTCCTGTTTTACCTCAAACCAGGACACCTGGACAGGCTGGAGAGTTGGGCAGAGAAGAACCTAACGAAGTTCAGCAAGGGCAAGTGTAAGGTCCTGCACCTAGGGAGGATCAACCCCATGCACCAGTACGGGTTAGGGGTTGACCTGCTGGAAAGCAGCTCTGCAGAGAGAGACCTGGGAGTCCTGGTGGACAACAAGTTGACCATAAGCCAGCAATGTGCCCTTGTGGCCAAGAAGTCCAATGGTCTCCTGGAGTGCATTAAGAAGAGCGTGGCCAGCAGGTAAGGGAGGTCATCCTCCCCCACTACTCTGCCCTGGTGAGGCCACATCTGCAGTGCTATGTCCAGTTCTGGGTTCCCCAGTTCAAGAAAGACGGGGAACTACTGGAGACAATCCAGCCGAGGGCTATGAAGATGATCAAGGGAATGAAGCATCTCTCTTGTGAAAAAAGGCTGAGAGATCTGCGTCTGTTTAGCCTGGAGAAGACTGAGAGGGGATCTCATCAATGCTTATAAGTATCTAAGGGCGGGTGTCAAGAGCATGGGTTCAGACTATTTTCAGTGGTGTCCAGCGACAGGACAAGGGACAGCAGGCACAAACTAGAACACAGGAAATTCCATCTCAACATGAGAAAAAACTTCTTTACTTTGAGTGTGGCAGAGCACTGGAACAGGCTGCCCAGAGAGGTTGTGGAGTCTCCTTCTCTGGAGATATTCAAAAGCCACCTGGATGTGTTCCTGTCCAACCTGCTCTAGGTGAACCTGCTTTGGCAGGGGGGTTGGAATAGATGATCTCCAAAGGTCCCTTCCAACACCTACCATTCTGTGATTCTGTGATTCTGTGATTTTTCAAACAATGCTTCAGATATATATTTAGTCAAGAGTGCTTTTCTTCCAAAAGTAGTTTTGCAGAAAATATTTTTCTGTTTCTCAAATTCTAAGAACATTTCTGTTTATAAATCAAAGGCTTATGACTCACTAAATAATAGACATCAGGTGAACAATGTAGAAAACATTTTTATTTCTTTTCTTTTTTTTTTAAGTTGAAACTCAACCAAAGTAATTTGGTCTCCAGTTTGTTCTCATTGGTATAAAAATGCCCATCTTAAATTCACTAAAACTGCTAATGAGCCTTCAGATCCTTCCATTTAATCAAATTTTAGAAGTGATTTTTGCTGTCTCCTTTCATCCCAGATTTTGTTTCTACATTACCTTTTCTGCTGCTTGTCCTACCTAGCAGAGGTACCGCCTGTTTATTAAGATGTACAGCAGTACAAGCATGTGTGGGGAATAGGAAGGGTTGCTACTAGGTTCTTTGTGTGATCTACAGCTAGCAGATTAAATAGTTTTATGCAAGAAGCTGGGAGGTGGTGGAGGGAAAAGGTGGTCTATTTGCCCCAGTGAAAGATTTCTTTTGCAATCCGTCTGAAGGAGGGGGATGTGTATCTGCCGGTCCCAGCCAAAAAACTTCTCAGTCCCTGACCAACTTCTTCCAGCTTGGCAAAAGAAAGCTTACCCCCAGACATGGCTATGATCAGTCAGTGCACACAGCCCCATGAGCTCCAGGGCTAAATCTGCATCACAGATCTTTAACGAAAAGGCACCAGGCACTTACACAAGCAAGGGAAGCACCAGTCTGACCATTTCACAAGCACACAGGTGTGGGCTAGCCAGAGCAGATATCATCTCTTGGCCAGCCTCCAGGCTAAACAAATGTAGGTAGGGAATACAGGAAGGAACAAGGAGTAATATGATGGGAAAAAGAGGAAAAGAGAGAGGGAACTGAGGTTAATCTGTATAGGAACACAAGTGAGGTGTTGAGTGTATTTTGACAGGGTGGTATAGACAATTTTGGGGAAACAAAGGCTATAGTAGTGCTGGGAAGTTTGCAGTCTGATAATAATACAGGGAAGTCTTTAACACATTCTGATATATACCTGACTTGTACACCCTGTCCTGTGAGTTTCAAGACAGAAAAAAAAACAAAAGACCTGACTGAGAGAGGAGGAGGTTAGATAACACTCCACTGAGGGAAAGGTTGCACCATGAGTTTTCCCTGCGTTAGACACAAGGGTACCCAAACAAGGGAAATCTTTCTGGATGCCCCAACTGTGGGAAAGCCTCAGGCAGGCAGCATGCCCTGTGGGGCTCTCGAGAACCTGCTTTTTCAGAGAGGGTCCTCACCCAACATGAAAGACAGAGCATGAGCTTCCATTGCAACCTTATTATTAATTTGGTTAAAAAAGTGACCCAATACAAGACACAAGCCCATGTTTTCATTAATGCTGGATCCCATGGAACAAGGTTGTTACAGGCAGATAGATGCTGCAGCTACAAAATGGAGTGGGATTATAGTGCCTCTAAATATTTCTAAAGTCATCAAAGCCACTTATGCATGTTCCAGTCTAACAGAGATAAAATTCTTACTAATTTTTAGCTGATATCTCTGCATTTACATATAGCTATAAACACTGGTGTTCATGCAATTACATTTTTTTAATTACTCCTGTTCTTTGGCCACCCTATTTGGATGCTGTACAAACAATTAGAATAAATATAAAAACCAACAGACCAAATACAGCAATATGCACCAGTACTAGTAGCTGCACTTAGGGAAAAACACTTCTAAGAGTCAAGAACTAGCACTGATGGGCAGCCGTTGCTACTGAGGTAAGTTATAATGTCCAACTTCAGTTCTATCTCAATTAAGCAAAAGCAGAATATCTGAAAGTAAATACACTAAAATATGTGTCCTGCCTTACTGAAATGATATATTAATGTCCAATACTGACTTGCTAGATAAGTAAAATTCAGATTTACAGCAATGCACATAAGAAAAAAACAGTCCTTATTTTACATCCTGTGCTGTGGCCTCCCATAGACTAAAAAACGCAAGCCAATTTGATCCATCCCAATGTTCTAAGGAGGATTAGCTATAGTGGTGTCATTTCTGAAAGATGTACAACTAAACTTTCATTAAAGAATTCCAGTGACAACGAATCCAGTCTTCCCAATCTATGTGTTCCCATGATCAATTAGCGTTATTATTAGAAAACATTTCTGATTAATTTCTTTCTTGTGTCAATTTAACCGCCTTCTTGTCCCATTTGTTGTAGATATAAAGAACAGTATTGCTTCCCTTTTTCATCAACAGGAATGGCTTAAATTATTAAACATTCTTGCCACCACCATCCTTCTCTGTCTTTTTTATTTTAGGCCTGATAGCATCCATTCTTCTGATCTTACCTCCTAGCTCATGGCTTCTACAACCTCTGATCATAGAGTGCATCTTGTAACCTATATTTCTATGTGTATACCGTGAGCAGAATATTTGTCTTTTCAAAAGAATCTAACATTGTTGATTCAGACCCAGTTTGTGATCCACTGTAATCTTAAGATCTTTTTGAAGAACTTGCTTCCTAATGTTTACCATCCTGATTTTGTACTATTGGTTTTTCCTGCAGTATCTTGCCCTTGTCTCTAACCTTGCCCTCATCCCCTGTCTAGGATGAGTTACGTCCTATATTTCCAGTCCATTTCTCCGGATTTTTATTTTTACTGTTAACCTCCAACATATTTGAGGTCCTTCCTAGCACTGTGTCATATGCAAAACTAATGAGCATTCTGACTATTCCACCATCTGTTTTGCTAATGAAAACCTTGAACAGAAGCAGATCTAAGGCAGACCCCCCACAGAACCCTGAGCGTAATTAGACTTTATTAACTTCTTTATGGTGTGGTTATCTAATCAGTTTTGTGCCCATAGAATAAAGGCCGTGAGAATACCAATTGAGACTGTGTCAAAAACTTTGCTTGAGTAAAGGTACATGAATTCTTCTGTTCTCATCTATTCACATGAGCTGTTAGCTGGTCATTGAAAGAGTGAGTTTCATTTCCTCTGATTTGTTCTTGGCAAATCTGTGTTGGATTCTGCTCTTCTCCCTTGTTTTCTAGGTGCTGCAGACTGTTCTAGGTTTATTCTGTGAAGTTAAACTGATGATTGATTTAATTCCCTCATACTTTCCTTCTTTTTCACTCTTCTGATGAAGAGCACTAACTTTCCCCTTCTTAGTAGAAGTCACAAAAAGATGCTAATGTCTTCACAGGTGAAGAAACATGCACTTTGCAGTAAAACCAGGTGTCTATCACACTAGTATCTAAATTGTGATTTCTTTTGGTTAAGGAGGATTTACAACTTCATCATTTCATCTCGGTTACACCTTGAAAATGCTAATACAAATAAAATCTTTAAAGATACCTGGAAAGCTTTGGAGGTCACTGTTTATGGCCCTTCTAGAGTAGAGATTTTGATCGTGGCTTTGGATAAAGGTAAGTGTCTCAAAGATGCCTCAATCGGGGAGATTTTACAAAAAATATTTTGTGAGTGTTAAGGGTCCAAGATTTTGGTGATGTTCAATGAAAGGTCTACATTCCAGATTTCCAGTTTTATCTTCACAATAGTAATGGGAGATGAGACCCACACAGCCTAAGTTTGGCAACACAGGAGTTAGTTGCCTGGGCTACAGTAACTATGCAGGCTCTTTTTCTGGGCAATGGAGACAAACTGACACCTCCTTCCTAAAAGTGGTACAAAACAGAGGAGATGTCCCTTTTGCTCTCTCTCTCTTGTACTAACATGAGTATCATAGATTGCTTTTTCTAAATACTTTAGGGCGATGTTGAGGAATGCAGGTGAAAGTGCCCACAGCAAACGGTGGTGGCTCTACGCTGACATCCCTGCTGGATAAGCCTAAAGTTGAGGGCACAGCCCAGTAAGATGAACAATTTTCTTGCTTCTCATGGTAGCCTGACCAGTCTGAGTTCAGGCACACTGATAGATAAATTTCTGTTGCTATATGATATGTTAGATCTGTACATAATTAAAGAATTTGAGTTGTGAAGAACGTTTATTGGGATGGGTGAAATATTTCTATCTTATTCACTCAGTAGCGAAGAAGAAAGTACACTCTAGAAAAGGGAAACTTTAAAAAGGTATGTACAAGTATTGATTATACAAATTAAACCACAGCACTGTTCAGGTCAGAAGGGACCTCAGGAGGTTTCTACTCCAATCTCCTGCTCAAAGTAGCAGGGGTCTACAAGTAGCTAAAAACCTGAAGGTTTAAAAGAGAAAGATACAAAGCAAAGTTTAATATTTCTGGACATAAACCAATATCTGGAAAAACGTGAGCTAAGAATAAAGCTCTCTCCAGGGTCAGATAATTCTGTACCTGCCCTTTTGGGAATATCCATAAAAATGGGTAAAAACAAATAAAAAATCTGTATAATTTGCACACAGAAAATTACTTTGAAATGATTTGCAGATTTGATTCACAACTGGATGCATGTTTATTAGAAAAGAACATTTTTCTATTGGTCTGAATTTTTAATGTAACTAATTGTTTCAGAAAGTTCTTTAGTTCAGGTATTTGCCAAATGACAATTTCAGCATTTTGTTTTGAAATTTTATTTTGAAAATGTTGTCTATTTTGTATCTGAAAAGGCTAAATAACCTGAAAACAAAGCACAACATTTCATTTTGGGTTCCCTGATATATTTCAGGCAAATGCAAAATAAAAATTAATTATACTTGTTTGATCTCTTTATTGCTTCTTTGTCCCACTAAGAAGATTGCTTTGACTTGACCTGACCTGAATTTTTAACCCCTTTATTTTTTGTGGCTCAAGCATGAACCAAAACTTCATCAGTTAGTCAATTCCAACCAGTGGCACCAGTCACAGTTGGAGAAAAGATCTTGGACTAGATCACCAATGAGATAGTGCTTAAATTAGGGTCCCAATCAAAATGGTGTCAGCTCATCGTAGTATTTCAGACTTCTATGAACACTTGTTGACTGTTGGCACTCCATTACCAGATCAAGAATTTTTAGGAGAGAAGTCACTTAATCAAAATTATTGATAAAGTAACTTTCTTCAGCAGAACTCCCTTTTTCTTGACAGGGGCTATTACCTATTCACAGTGAGTCATAACACCAAGTCAAATAAAAATCAATGCTTTTTGCCAGGAATCAGATGGACATATCTCAAACACTTACAGTCACATTCTGACACTGAGAATCACAGATCCATTAAATAAATTCATTAAAACAAGTCCAAGTATGTCTGCGTTGTCAGTTCACTTTTCAGCTCTGTATTGTGCAAGGCTACAGTAAGCTGTTTCTAAATTATAGATGTAAATGTATACATATAAAAATATATATATGCATACACATTTGACATTTAAGCTGCATTGCTTTGAACAAAAGCAGATGACAAACCTTCTTAATGCTAACAGCTTTAGCATGGTACTGCTTAACTGATTCATGCCCAGAAAAAGTGGCACCTGTTAGTGGCACAAAGCATCTTCTGCCTTATAAGGTCAAATAGCTACTAAGAGGAAAAGAACTTTTGTGTTACATGAGGAGCATGTTGGACAAATTCTGTTTTCACAGATGTGAATGTAAATGTAACATCACCGAATGAGAATTAATCTAATTAAGCTTTACATTCGCTTGTTATTATTAATGCTACAACAGATCTTGTCGTGATAGTAATGTGTATAGTCTCTTTAGAAAAACAAAACTACTAATGTAATAGTCATCATGAGTAATAGAAAATAGTAAAATCTTTCTCTCTTTCATCTCATCTGCAGAAAATTAGGTGAGAGAAAGTCATAACTTTTTTTTCTTACAAAAAAACAGAACTGTAAGTCGTGATTACTCTGTGTAAACAGAAGCCATATAATAGATTAATCCCACCACCTTTTGAGGATAATTTTCCTTGTTGTGTATAACTTGGATGATATGCTAGACAGACTTTGGACAAGAAAAGACAAAGTTGAATTGCTTTTCTTCTAATCCTTAAGGTCTGCAAAATTTCCATATTCATCTTCCAAGTTTCTAATTGCAATTTTGTCATTTTCAATAACTGAGAAGAAGAGAGAGATATAACATTTTGCTAGGGAAACAAAATATCTAATTTTTAAAATATTTTTATTGTCTTTTTATGTTTGGTTCAGAATGAATGGAATGGAACTTCCCATCCTTAAAGTAAGAGATGTGCAGCTTCCAGACACAAAGGGGAAACACCATGTCCTATATGTTTTAAGTGCTCAAAGGTTTGTTCCAACATTGTTTCATCCACTGGTCTTCATCCAGGATGATGCTGCAGGTGACTAATTTTATAAATAGCAACAAACTGAGTGACTCTATAATTTACATCAATTGGGCCTCCTTGGCTTGGATTGAAACAGATTGTACTATGCTCCATACAGATTAATGGGGGCCTATTATGTCATCTAAGTAATTGATTTCCAGAGCAGCAGAAAAAATATCCCATAGAAATCAAATCAGTAGGAAAATGTCTCAGCTGAAGTATATTCGATCTGCAATCAGAAAAAGAGGGCAGAAGTCTTCTAAGGTAAATGTGGTTAATTTAAAAATCTGCAAGGTCTACAGCATTTTCTCATTAGTTATTCAATCATTAATAAAATTCATAGGTCTCTGCCAGCATCCAATCTGAGACACTAGCTATGTTGAGCAGCCAGAAGCTTGATAATAAAGCAGTTCTATCAAAGGCTAGAAGCAAAAGTCCACTTTGAGGTAATAGGGAAATCCATTAATTTCAAATCCTAATTACTTCTTATTGTTGTGAAGAGTTACTCTGTATTATTGACAGAGTAGAGAAAATTACTTGAAAACAAACATTTCCCGCAGCTCCAGGGATGATCCAACATCATTTCAGATGACTATATATTTATATCACGGAAAAGAAGGGGTCAGTCACACTAGGCAGATGTTCCGAATCAGAATAGTACATCAGGGTCCCGCCGCAGGAGGGAGGGACTGTTCTTCACTGAGATGCCAGCCCTTCCCATTTTGAAGACTCCATGTGAATAGGAGGCCTACGAAATTTTTAAGGGTACCATTTAAAAGCAAGATTTGTGGTGGATTAAGGATTTGGGAGAGGAAATTTTCAGAAACGCAAGAAATTAAGAAAACATTTATGGGGAAGAAATCAAAACCAATAACAAAAAGCAAAAATAGACAAGATACAAAAGTATCAGTTACTTTTTCTTTTTGTTACTTCTTAGGTCTTATTCCTCCCCTTGTTATCACAAATCAACATAGAGGTAATGTTTACTGTGATGGCACAAACAGACAGAATAGTGTCAGTACAAAGGCTGGAATAATGTAAAAAAGAGATATCTTGAAGCTGCCTGCCACATTTCAACTTTATCTCTTTCTGGTTTAAATCCTCTAACTGCTTCATTTTATTAAGGTATTTTAACACTGTTATGTGTATAGAAACTTTAATTTAACCTTAAAAGCCTATCTAACAAATATTTTTTTTAAAGGTCTCTACTGTTTAATATAGTTTTCTCCATGTTTTGGGGGGGTTGACACATTAATGTTTTAATCACACCAACTTCAGCTGAACCTTGAAAGAGAGTAAGACATAAAAAGGAGAAGCACCCCACAGAATGGGTTAAGAGAAGTTGTGCATATTCTGGGATAATGCCTCTTGCTCTTTCTGTGACATCTGAGTTCATCTGCAGAAAAGATGACCATAGTTCATGACTTTAGAACTTCACTGGAGAAATATTCATAGAGAGTGTTTCACATTGAGTGAATGGGGAAGTAGATGACTCTTAAATTTCCTAAGAAATTCCCTTGCACAAGCTTAAAAGAGAAGGGGGAAGTAGTGCATAACCAGATATATGCTCTAGAGGTAACAGCACATCTGCTTTGCCAGCACAGCATTTGGAGAGCTCGCCATGTCCTAATATAAAACACAGGCTGCCCTTTAGGAAAAGTAAAAAAGTATTTAGTGGAAAACAAACAAACAAAAATCTTTATTCTTTATGCACCAGAGAGGGAAAAGTTCGTAAGCTTACATTAGATCTGCAAATCCTGTGAGCCCAGAAATTGGTTCTAAAGGTTTCCAACACTTTGAATTGCAGGAGCTCCATCTGTCCTGAGTACTAATAGCAATTCAACAAGTCTATATCCTTTTAACAAGTAGGTTGTAGCTCTGATAAAACTGCTGATCCTGTATGGTCTTCACTTAACCTCAGAAACATGCCAGATGCTGCAGCATATATTTCCTCTGACAGATACATAATTGTCCACTCTTTCGGCTTGTTCTCATGAGAGGTGGAATGGTTCAAAGCCCTGTGAATGGCACAGAGATAATTTTATCTCTGGATCGCAAGTGTGAATCCACCCTAAGTCATCAGTGATTATAAATTGGTTTAATTGCTGTTTTAATACTGACTGTGAACTCCAAGATAGCTAAACTTTGGAAGACCAGCCTCTCAGATTATACTGATTGGAAAAAAGAATTTTCACAGAACTGTTATAATGTGCGAAGAGTGGTGTGCATTTGACATTTCAACTAATTTATCCTCAAGATTTAGACTGAGATTATGTCAGTCGTCTCAGAAAATTTGTCCTTCCCTGTGATTCATTTGCTTTGTGGACCTTCAAAAACAAAAGGTGTCTCACTTTGGACAAGAGCTACTGAGGCACTGCACACTTTTTAAATTTACCACCCTTATAATTTAGTGCATTATAATATTCATTATCAATTTCTTCATTACAAGAATTTGCTGAATTTTCCAACATCAGATAAATCACAGTTTTCAGATTCAAAAGCCAAATATCATTCTTAATTTTGGTTAATAGACATATATTTACATCATTACAGAATGCTTATTCTTCTTAACATTTCGTGGATAGTAACTGCTTTAGTTTATCGTTGCAATGTTGCAAATACAGATTTAAATATACATGCTGCTGCAATTCAATATTTTTGACTACTCTTCTTAGGAAGTTTTCTTTCATTAAAATGTGGTTGTTTTTTTAAATGGACATTAGGAAAACTAAGGTATGAAATGACATGGCTGTGCCAACAGGCACAGTTAGTCACACTGTATTTGTCAGATCTAAAAATATCTATGTTATTTTATTTCACTGTTGATTTTTCCTAAAAGTATCCGATTATCAAGTCAATACTGCAGACATGCTAGTGTACGAGCCTAGGTGACACTTAAATTTCTGAAATATTGATAAATACAGATGAAGCAGAGAAGGATTAAAGCCAAATCCAAGCAGATGTGTTAGGAATGAGCTGAGGAACGTCATGCTAGACAGAGTTTTATTGAGTCTGCAAAGGCACTCTGATATACGTGATACACACAAAGCAGGAAAAGCAGCTCGTGAACTAGATGGTCTTTTCACTTGTGGTTTAGTCCCTAAAAACACGTAAGTGAGCAAACAAACTGAAACTGTGTAGCAGTGTCTGCCTCTCTAAGGCAGCTATGTTAAAGCTCCCTAAGGGCCAAAAAAGAATTTAACTTCTGCAACAGCTTGCAGGTCTGACACAACAGCAAATGATATGTCATTCTAGTGATGGCTCCAGCCGACGATTTCCAAAAATGTCAGAAAGACCTTGTTTTGCTGAAACATCTGAATGTGATAAAGGAGAACAATATTTAATTTTGAGTGAGTTTTGATGTATTGCTTTCATTCTGATCGTTATGTTCTTTTTGGCAAAAACAAAATAAAAAAAATGCACTTCAGTGTAAGGCTGGTGGGTGCATGAGCCTGAAGGAAGGCAACGGCTATAACGGTGTTGTAAACCAGGGGTATAGCTGCACTTTCAAACAGGTGGAGAGGGTGACATGGGTCTCCAGTCGTGTTTGTCTTCTTACAGTCTCCATGGAGGTTACTGCAACACGAGCTTTTCTGTCCCCAGCACAGCGTGGCAATGTTGCCACAGGAAGGTACAGCACTCAGAGTGGTAACATGGTGAAAAAAAAAGACAGTCTTCATGGTCACTTAAATGGTCACCGCTGGTTACGTCAGCAAATAAAATTACTACACCACCTTGCATGCCCCAGCTGGGCTGGCTGGCCCTGGGTAGTGCTGGGCTCCAGGGCCAACAGCTCTCTCCAGAGTCAGTAATGAGAGTTTGGCACCTCCAGACTCGTGAGGGCCTAAAATGTCCAAGAAATTTGCTTTAATCAGCAAGACAAACTGTGGACACCTGCAAATGGTGATCAGAATGAGACTGCAGATGTACCTCATTGCAAATCAACGTGTCCAGATACAGTGAAAATGTAGAAAATACTGGTCTTTTGCATTTACCACCCTCAATGGTATAAATACATATTAGTATGTAAACGCAATATATATTGCATATAAGCACAATTCATATACATGCAAAAAAAAAGCTCATTCAATCTAGGTACATATGAAGTTCCTTTTCAAAAGTAACTGGAGGATTAAATTGTATCTTGCAGGCATAGAACTTCAATAGGACAACAGACAACTTTCTAACCCAGGAGAAAACTACAATTTCTGTTCAGGAGAGGAGGAAGACAAGCCCTGTATAGAAATGCTACAGCACATTTCCCTTCCTACGGGCAGCCAAAAAAGCCTGGTGCTGAGGCCTGGTCCTGCTGCTCTCAATTCTCCTCTGCCCCTTTTGAGGTAATAGATGGAGAACAATTCTTGTTCCACATTTAGCACAGAGCCTGCAATTCTGCCTGTCCTTCACACAGACTTGGCAAAATGATAAAAGCGCATAGGACCCCATGTTCTTGTCTAGTTACTAGAAAGACTCAATCCACAAAGCAATTCCATTCTGCCTATCTACAGTGCTTGCATAAAAAACCTTCTAAAATGCATATCAGAATACAGCTTTATGGTGAATTTATGTTCGAACAGGCGAGATCAAGAGAAGACATTTACATTTGCAGAAGCAAACAATTTGGATGCTTCTTAATTCACAGAAAAAAATCATTCTAAGATGACTGGAGGTTTTGGGGTCATGACAGAGCAAGAAACTGAATCCAGACTTTCCACATCAGATGAGGAATATAATCAGTGGCCCTCCTGCCTGCTTTTAGAACAAAACGAGCTTTCTAAGCCTGCCCTTGGTATGACTAAAAATCAGCACCTGGGCACAGAGGACTCTTTGAGCCTCCATTTAGTATTTCCTGCTTCTGCTCATGATTTTTTTTCCTCTTTTGATAAATGGACAGAACATGAATATGAGTTAGTTCTCTAGGTGTTCAAATATAGAGCAAGTGGCTTTGGTTACCCTCAAGGTGTCAGCACAGATATGGAACAAAGTCCTTCAGCAGTCCATCAATTAGTTGTGGAAATGTGGGGGTTTTTTCTCTTCTTCATGTGAAGTTTTGGTGGCAAAACACCAACAGTGTCATCCCCCAAAGCAGAACTAGCAGAAAGAGGAAGATTTACTGAGCTTTGCTCAGGACGTCTCTAATTATGCAAGCTAATACCTCATGCATGCAAAACTTCCAGCAAAGAAACCAGGGGAAAATTGCCTTCTACACCATGACACCAAAGGGTTTGTTTGGGATGTAACACTGGTATAGTTGAACTTCCAGTTGTTATTTAACATAAAAAAATGAGGCTCTGGAAAGTAAAAGTTTGAACTGCTATCAACACATATTAAAGATCTTTTGCCATAAATGAGGGTGTGCTATTTATATACACTGAGGATCTAACTCACATGAAACTTGGAACCACAATGGGGTTTGTTGGGTTTTTATGTGGACGTCTACTACTCCATGCATACAAAACACAGTGCTATAAGAGGGTTTCAGTTGTAAAAATCCCTCCTGCCTAAGGCAAACTTGGGTCACAAACATAACTACTGAAATGCTTCCTTTGGTTACTACTGAGTGTGTATTCATATCACAAATTAGTTGCAGTCTTCTAAAAAAGCAGCAGCCTTCCTTAGGATGGAAAAATAATCAAAAGTCCCACAGACAACTGAGAGCAAGAAAATCAAAAGATGAGGTTCATATTTTGTGCAGCACGTACATGGCTTTAAGTTTACAGATCTCACCAGCTTTCCTAAGAGAGCTGCAGCCTCACATACACTGAGTTTCAAATCCATCTCCAAAGTATAAAAAGATTAGAAAGTTCCGATGACCTAATTAAGTGCAATTCAGTTAATTTTATATGCTCAAGGCAAACCTCCCATTAGAAGTATTTAAATGTCTCTGCTGTCCAAAACTTGTTACAAAAAACTTTCTAAACTAACCATATTTTTACTGTTTTTTTTCTAATAAAATAAATAGGAAAACACAACAATAACTGTCCAGAATCTTACACTGGGGGACGTGATGAGTCTGGAGGTCTTTTCAAGTCAGATTACTCAATTCAGATTACTTATATTAAAGTCCACTCCTGTTTATCTTCCAAAGTGAATCAAGAGAAGCTATCAAAGGCCCTCCAATCTATAATCTGACATAGGAAAGACCCACACAATAAAGGCTTGTGACAATATTTAAGCTGTTCTTGAAAATAGGTTCTTGGCACAGCGTTAGACAGATGAAACATGTCAGGGGGAAGCTCTAGTCAACAAGATCGGTGCTGTCATGTCATTTGCTTCTTTGTTGGTCTGAACAGACTGTGACAGTCTGTATATGAGAAAATCACCATTCATTCTGGGATCCCCTTTGCAATACACCTTACCCCGTTTCTTGGAATCACTGACGCTCACTGTCTGCATTGACTCAAGCTTCTACGCGGGCAATGACTCTTCAAAACAAATTCTGCATCATCTATAAGAAAAATGTGATTTCTAGTTCTTCAGTTATAGTGTCATAGCTCCAATCTTTATTTTAGCCTGGACCTGGAAATTTGCAGGGTTCAAGGCACAGAAGTGGAGGTCAAGGAAGGGTAATGAGGAAAGAGAATGAGCTGAGATAGGAAAGGAAGGCGACATTTCTGGAGAAGAGTTGCTTTTGAAGTTAGCAGAGGTAACATTCCTTTCTCTTTTGGAAAGTTTACTATTATTCTCTGTTAGGGTGTTTAAAATCTGGAAAGTCTCTTCATTTTTTTGCTGTTAGCAGCTTCCAAAGTACAGGAATGTTTTATTCATTCATGTGAAATGCACTAGGAGAGTGCAAATTTTCCACCCTGGTAAGGACTTCACAATAGTTTTCCATGGTTTAACAGGAATTGTTTTTCAGAGGGAGAAGGAGGGGAGTTGTTTGCCTTCAGCTTGAAATACAGTATTGTACTTTACAGGAAAGAGGTCTGGAAAGATTGTTCAGGAAGTGCAAGTATAATACCTGCTCCCTCAAGAAACCTCCTCCAGTGGACCTTTGACAGCTGGGATCCCTACACTGTGCTAGTCACATACAGAGCTTGTTGTTTGCCGATTACACAACAAGGCCAGTCACATTTTGGGATCTGCCTCCCCTGAAATAAGTCTCTCCCAGTAAATCAGACTGGCAGCTGAAATAAGCTCAGGCAGATCTAACAAGCCAGTCCCAGCATTCCTTTCTGAAACCTGCTTTCTGATTTTATCAGGCAGAATCATGGTATCATGAACTGCAGGATCAAGATGAATACTTCATCCAGTTCCTCTGCCTGGAGAGAAGAACATCTGCAGTGACCATGCTTTTCTCCAGAGGGATGGGTTAGGAGCTATTTTCAGATCCAGCTTTTGTCAGATTTTTTTTTTATATCTTGAAATCATCCATGCCCTAGAATCGTATGGAGGGGGTATTAAAAAAATATAAATAAATATAAGATAGTTGTGTGCAAATGGGGGGAGTAAGTAGTAACTTTTGAATCCCTAGTATTGATCAAGTGAACCGAAGAACAAAACATTAAATGAAAGACATTCTGGACTATTTCTGTGTTTCCTGTCTTTAATGATAATATCTGCCACGGTAATTCACAGAAAGTAGTCAAACTCTGTTTTGTTTAAGGGACACTGTGTGGTATGTAGGTCAGCCTCTCCAGTGATTCTTTTTCTGTGACTTTCTGAGGAGATGGCTAAGAGATTTTTTCCCTTTCACTTTATAGCTAAGAGCATGATGTTCTACAGATTCATATTCTGAAAGATGCAGTGATTCACAAATAAACGAACAAAAATGAGAGTAAAAAAATTGCTCCCTGAGATTCAAATATAAAAGCAAGAGAAAAAGCTAGCTTGTCTTTGTTTTAGCAGCACATTGACTACCATAATAAAAAGAAAAGGAATAATACTGTCAGGAGGATAAAGAGACTTTTATGGGACTTAAGGAAAATTAATTGTATCAATTTAGCAACGCTGAATACCTAATAATGGTGAGCAGCTGAGAGTGACTCAGCATTGCATTAAGTATGCCCATTCTCTCAGGAAGTGTTTCAATTCAACATGAGAACCAGACTGTAACTTTTTTGTGATTGACAATGACTAAGACACATGTAAGATGCTAGGGGATTGAGTCATTCTTCTTGTTTTTCTCAAAGTGATAGCAGAAGAAATAATTCAAGGAAACAACCTAGCCAGATTCTTAAACTGCAGCCAATCATTTTAAAGACTTCAGGTGGTTTTCTAAGATCTTATGTTCCTTTAGCTGCCCCTTTTTATTTCCAGAAGGCAATTAGTTGTCGCTGGCATCCATCTCCGGAGCTTGTTCCACAGACCTGCAAGCTGTTGCTGGCTCCAGTGCGATCAGAAAAGCTTTGCCTGGTTCTGTGTCTCTGTGCATAAGGTGCCACAATTCCTTGAACACTGTTGATTCCCCAGAGTTTGTGTTTGTCCTGATAGCCAATGTCACTTTTTGTCATGGTTTAGCTCCAACCAGCAGCTAGAACCACGCAGCCACTCCCTCACTCCCCCGAGTTTGGATGGGCGAGAGAATCGGAAAAGTGAGAAAAAACTCATGGGTTGAGATAAATACAGTTTAATCGGTAGAGCAAAAGACATGCACACAAGAAAAGTAAAACAAGGAATTAATTCACTGATTCCCATTGGCAGCAGGTGTTCAGCCATCTCCAGGAAAGCCGGGCTCCATCACACATAACTGTTACTTGGGAAGACAAAATGCCGTAACTCCGAACATGACCCCCTTCCTTCTTCTTCCCCCAGCTTTATATACTGAGCATCACATGGCATGGAATATCCCTCTGGCCAGTTGGTGTCAGCTGTCCTGACTGTATCCCCTCCCAGCTTCTTGTGCCCTCTCAGCCTCCGTGTTCATAGGGCAGTGTGAGGAGCAGAAAAGGCCTTGAGAGCTTAGCAACAACCAAAACCACCAGTGTGCTATCACACTATTCCCATCCCAAATCCAAAGCATAGCGCTATACCAGCTGCTAGCGAAAAAGTTAACTCCATCCCAGCTGAAACCATGAGACTTCCACAAAAAAGAGGCTTGATATTTTTGCCCACTTTGAAGCCTCTGCTGCAGCCAGCTGCTGCAGCCTCCTGTTTACCAGTTGTCTGCCAGTGAAAGTCTCAACAAAAGGAATGAAAAAGCAACAATATCCTGGCTAGAAAAAAATGGCCAGAAAGAGTACTACAAGACAAGAACTTCTGCTTACTCTGTGAGCCGAGCCTGCCCACTGAGAGAGAATTCTTCTGGGATGTCTGGTGGGACATTTCCACTCTAAGAAACTCAGCAATAAATTTTAAAAAATCACAGTTAATTGAGTAAATATTCAAATGTGCATGGCTGTGGTTCTGCAACCATTTCCAAATGTCATTTAATTCGTATTTCTGCAAAGATCACAACAAGAGGCGGGGCACACCAGTCACCACAATTTAAACTGAATCAATGGTGCTCTTGTTTGTAAAGCCTATCTTAATATCAAACGTGCTGATAAGAGTTCTGAAAGCTGTATCCTCATAAACAAATTAGGAGACAACATCTGAATACACTGCACCATTTATTCTGTTTTCCCAAAAGAGCATCGCGCAGTTATCAAAGTAAATTTAAATAAAGAAATACCTACGCTCACTTATACATACACAGTTACTGGATCCAATGCAGTCTTATAGCCATATGAAGTACGACATTACATCGTGGAGGAAAACCAAGTAGTTCACCTCCTGTAAGGACAGTTGAATGCCCATAAACAGAAACAATTTGATTTAAAGTGGCAACACAAGTACCAACACCAGCACATTCAGGCAGGTTATAACTTAGATGACAGTAAGTCAAAATAAAACCACCCAGAACTGAAAACTATTAACACTTATTTGTGCTGTCTGCATTGAACATTGCAACTCCTTCCAATCCAGACAGCTTTAATAAGCATTTATCACTCATTTATCCCCTAGGAATCCACATGTTCATCTGTCTCTATGGTATTCCTAAGTAGCATACATGCTCAGGCCCTAACCTCAGCTTCAAAGTCACTGTTCAAATACGCATCTGTATTATCAGTGGTCACAGGTCCCCTGTTCACAGAGTCAGGCCTATCCTCTGGACAGATGTAGACGGCAGTGAGCTGAGGTTCAAGTGGCAAAGCAGCAATTCCTTCTTTGCTGCCAATCGCTCCATTACAAACAATGCAACAAAACTTATTAGGACACACAGAATTTACCAGAATATTTCTAGATTTTCTTTCATGTTCCTCCAGCCACTGAGTTTTCTTTATACTGGCTTTTCTCACTTCTGAGTAACTTGCATGCTAGTTTTCAATGTGCTGCAAAGAGCGGGCCCTGTTTTTCTGAATCCAAGCTTTTGGATTCAGAACAACTATGCCAGGTATGTAAAAGAACGGTAAATGGAGTATTCTAGGATTTTTCCCCCTCTGCTTTTCTCTGGTTGCTTAGCCACATCTGTTCTGTGTCCTGGATGTTTGTGTCATTATTGTCTTTTCAGCATCAATATGTAGTCTTTCTGTCAGAGGCTCCCTGAGTGACCTTCCTCTGCTTTCCCACCTTCTGAAGCCCTAGGACTGCCAGAGCACCTTGCTACAGAGATCTAGTTAGAGTGAAACAGAGGTTCCTGTAGTCCTAAAATAATTCAGTGAAGAGAAAAAAAAAAAGGATGGCTGAAGGCCAACAAGGACTATGTAATGTATCTCTAACTGTCAGGGTTTTTTTATGCTTGTGTGGCTGCTCTATCTCATACTTGGAGAAGTTGTCACACGCTGTCAGCACCGGCTGATCTCCAGTTGGTGTTTCCGAGAGCAGCCCTTTCAAGTCATTCCCAGTGAACTCAGAGGCAGAGACATTTTCCCTAACGGAATTGCATTCTCTTTTGTCGTATGTTCCTTTCTGGAGAGGTAAAACAACTCAAAATTGATATCACATACTTCACACTTGCAGCCACGCTGAACTGAAAAGGTCTCTTGAAACACAAGGAGGTGTAACAATGAAGATGCTCCACTACTGCTGCCTGTAAGCTCATTGGCAAACAATTCTGATCCTCTCCTATGACGAATTGTTAGTCAGATCACTGATAATCATTCCTGAGCTGCACTGAACCGTATGAGTCATATCTCTGTCAGCACAGCTACTCTCGTAACTGAGATCAGTGCCCACTCCTGATGCTGCGACAAGCCATGCATCACAGTTGATTTTCACATCGCTCACCTGCATACCTCACTTTTCATGCTAAGCGTGTCCATTTCAGTGTTCCACAGGTGCAGTTTCAAGCTAATGAGCATAGCAGGGCACTATTGCCTACATACTCCTGTTTATAGCAAGGAAACACAGGCAGTAGGCTCTGCAGCCAGATCTCCAGTTCTTTTATCACATACTTGGTTTCATCCAAATTTCCATCTTCAAAATCCTTGATCTTTGCCAACCAATCTCTTCAGTTTTTCAGAGCGCTACGAGCAGATGGGATGAATTCAGCCCATGAGTCACTCCGGAGTCTTAGTGTGCACAGACCCCAAGTTCAGTGCAAGCTCCATTTATGGTGTTCAGAGACTATTGAGTGACAATTAATTTTTTTGCACTGTTTGCCCCTCAGCACTGCTGTTTGCTATAAATTAAATTTATTCCAGGACCTGAAGTGAACTGCATTGTGATCTTTTAGCCCTCCAGTGTCTTCAGATTTTGAGAAGCGGTCTCTCTGAAGCTCTTCACATGATTCCAACAGATGTTGAAGGTGTCTCCGTTGCATGAAAAATATCCCATTTCCCTGTCATTGGGTCTGGAAATGGTCTGATGTTTGTAAGGACCATTTCTTCACTTTTGATCATGAACTGTGTAACACTAGCATGAAGCTGTTAACCACTTCTTTAATACTCTTTCTTGAAGTGTTGCATCTCACATAGTCACTCCCAGACAGGACAGTAATAGCTGATGTCTTTGAAGGAACACCAAAATTCTATTTATTTCCCCCTTTTAACCCTGCATAAAAGCTGATCTAATCCAATCTGACCTTTTACTTCATGTGTAGGTTTTGAATCTCCTACATTAAACTACTAACCAAGTCACTCCTGTTTTCCTACAGCAGTCACTTCTCCTAAATTTCTTGGTTCTAGATGCAGCACAGCAGGGCCTGTTAAAATTGAGAGATATTTTGGGCCTATCAATAAATAGTCTTATCAAAAGTTAGCTTGATGCATACAGAGATCTGTACAGCAATTCTGCTTTGTACTGATGTTTTGCAACAGGATGTACTGGCCCGTTATGATCCCAGTAAGAAAGGCACACAAACACTGTAAGGCATCATTTAAAATGCTACTTATTAGAGCTAACACTATAAGGAGAGAATAGCGTAGAGAATCTTACATTCCTTTAGATGGTGCAGACCCCAGGTGGTGCATGCTGCACCAACTGGGGTCTGCACCACCAAACGGGCTTCAATCCACGTACAGCAATGCTATGCAGACCCCATCCATAGAAGACATTCCACCATTTCAGTCATTTGAGCTATTAGAGGCTTTTCTTACAAGCAAACAGCTCTATTCATCATTTTTACAGTCAAACAGAAATGACACTCCCATGAGAACTTCTCACTGCACTGTTAGATAAAGGGAAGTCTACGCAAGAGGCGTAATCACTGGTACCAAGGGGGAGCTGCCTACAGGCTCCTCCATTGCAGTGGGCTGGTGGGGTCTGTCCTGCAGCCAGAGGGTTTGTGCGGCACGACACAGGCAGCTTACTGCACAGATCTGTGCCTACTTAGGATAACTGTTATGCGGATCACTCACTTCTCTATGTACAATGGTCTCCCAGTCAGTACCACTACAGCTCTTGCCTCACCTCCACCTCTTGCCTCACCTTTCACTTGGGGATTTCAAAAGGGCAAGTTCCTTTTCACAGTAAAGCATATAAGTGGTTGTATAACTATGCACCAGAAACAAACAGTGCTCTGGAAATACACTGATTAAAAGCCATCCAAAAAGACTGTTAGGTGATGCTGCTTCTTTCTTCCCATGTGCTCATTTGCAAATATTTGCAGTATCCATAGATCCCAGTTTCCACTGCTTGATCACTAAATTTCTTTTCAGGAAAGAAAAAAAAGTGATTTTACATCCTCAAACTGTGGAATATTGGCTAACCAAAAAAGAAAAAAATATCAAATAACTTATTAAGACTCTGGAAATAACTTCCCAAGTCAGAAAGAATTTAACTCTCTTCTCTCCGCATCAAAGACAACAATGTAATGAAGGACTTGACAATTAGATAAGTATACAAATTGTAACATCACATTTCACAAAGGTGTCACTTCTTCATAGGCCCCAAATTAATTACAATGCATAAGTAATTTTCTAGGGAACTAGAGAAGATATCTGCTGATGGTGGTTACAAACACAAGCAAAGCCGTTGTCATGGTTCTGACTCTAAAGATGAGGCTGAAAAAGTCATCTGAAGGGTTTGTGTAGCATTTGGACCAGAGTGAATTGGTGGAGGTTGAGATTAGTCAGATAAGTAAGCACAGAAAGTGCACGGTCGGTGTTGGTCACGTGGAGTTGATAGGGAAAAAAGAAACACATTTTAGAAACAAATTGTGCCATTTGAGGAATGACAGGATACTCACACGCAGTGGGAAACCCATGCATACAAGTGAGAAAATGTTCAGAAAGGGTTTAATTTGAGCCATTAAAACCATAAGCAAATTTGAGTCAGCTGCAGAAGGAATGCCTTGGGTAGTGCAGGAGTCAAATCGGTCGCATTGCCAAACAGCACCTGCAATGTTTTGTTAAGAACGAGCACATCAACAGGAAATGGCATGCACAGAGTACTTGCAAAAAAGTACTGAAATGGCTCACACAACCTTTTCCATACTTACTGAAGATTGTGCAGCATCATGGACTGTTATCTGCCCCCTTTGCAGTAAAAAAAAAAAAAAAATGCATTCACATTCCAAGTAGCACTGCACAAGAAAGACAGCAGTTAAACAAAAGCCCATTCTCTGTTCCCTGATGGATGAGTCAGTGCAGGTGATGCTGGCAACGTAAAGAAAATACATGACTACGTGACACCACTGTGGCCCTTGGAGAAGCACTGCAAGGAATTCAGTCAAGCAGTGGAAGAAGCATTCACCATAAGCTGACAGAAAGACATTCACAGGAACAAAATAAGAAATGATGCCAAGGGCCTTCCCAGAGGCAATGCAACTGCCAAAAAATGGTGAGAAGAATGAGAAACAACTAAAACATAGTAATGCCTTTTTGATCAGAGATGAGTAATTCACCCTTCTGTCCTCCCCCCCTATCTTTTTCAGAGCAAGTCCCTAGCTCTAGCACAACATGCTTTCCTTCTTCACCCACAGCTCTTTCTCATACTGACCTCACATCTTTCATTTTCTCTGGCAGAGATATTTTTTTATCCTGCGCTCAGTTAACGTACACAAATGAAGCCCTAATGTACATAGGTTGGAGGCTGTTATAACAGAAGACTTGCTGATACCTCTCCCTAGGCACGCCCCCACAGAAAGCAGGTGGATTTGGTCTGACTCAAATCCTTTTTTCATCAGCCCATGACCAAAGCACAGAGCTGAATAATTTTTTTGGACTTAAAAGCAATTTTATTTTCCCATCCTTCTCAAACTCAAAGTAAATAAAAAAAAAATACAAGCCCAGAACCATTCTTGTTCAAACTTTCCAAATAAAATCACATTTGGACGGAAACCACATCTGGAACAGAGAAAAGTTTCTGAATGTTATTAGCCATTAAAAGCAGGATATTAGAATAGAAACATGATGTAATCTCAGCGCTGTGACCATAATAAGCTATTCTGGCACCCAGAACAAGATGGCATCAACCTTTCACACCTTTAACTGCATGTGCACCTACATATGAGTTTCTTTCTCTCATCCCACTCTGTCCAGAGTCTTGATTGCTCAGCAGTTGCTATCAGTTGGTGTGTATGTAATATACAGATAGGCAAGTACCATGGTAATTTGTCCATCAGACACACACAGTGTGACATAGCCCATGTAATTGCCCATATTAGTCTGCAACCAAAAGTCTCCCCTGAGACGGGCTGGGCACAGTCATTGCGGGAAGTTGGAGGAGCATCTGGCAGAACCCCTCTGCCCCCACATGCTGGCAGCAGTCTCTTTTCCTTCCCTCACCTCCCTCCTTCCTGCAGGCCTAGGAATAAGGAATATCTTGCTGCGGTACGAGGACAGCTGGCAAGGCAAAGCCAACTGCAGGGAAAAAGAGAGAGACTGGCAGTATATATCCATGTGTGTTCATCTGTACTCTGCTTGGGATCACTGCTGGCAGGCAGCAGACCACGGAGATCAGAGATTATCAAGATCAAGATTTATCTTGCCTTTTTGCCATTTTGCGCTATCCTTTCCCCTCTTGTCCCTATAAACCATGAATGCTTCAGCCAAAACTGAGTTGCAGCCTCCTCTGTGGTGAAACATGGATGCTGGATAACAGTGTACAGCAACTATTGAAAAAAATTGAAAAGGGATGCGGAGAAGGATACGATGGCAATCTCTGCAACAGGGATGGTTCTAGTAAGCTGAGAGTACTTTCTCGTGCCTATATGTTTTTCATTAACAATGATATCATTAGATTTGCATTCATTTTTTTGGACTTGTAAGGAGGGAGGTCTCAAAGGAACTTTTCCAATTCCTATTCTGTCTTCTGTCGTCTCAAAAGAAATTAAACTTTCACATGGTTGCCACTTTCTTTTTCTTCCAATAGAGGATGAATCAGTAAAACATTAAATTCAGTAAAAACACCTTTAAAAGGACTGCTGAAGAACACGTTCAGCACTTGTATGTTTTGGCTCCCAGGATAGTTTTGCCCTGACTCATGTGTTCTGAGAACAAACTGGGGAGTTAAATTTATTATGCAATTCCTTTCTTCTTATACGAGTAATTCTTAAAGGTTTTAATAACAAGCAGTTATGGATCATTTCCCCCTGAATAACTTTTTTTCTTTTTCCTTGATGAACCTTTTTTTTTGGTTTTTTTTTTTTTTTTTTTTTTACTGCACCAGCTGATTGTGCCTCCTGTTATAATGAGTCACAGCAAAGCCTTGTCAGCCCAGCCACAGCCTGCCACACTGTGTGGTGGTGTGCAGGAGAGCTGAAGAAGCCCAGTTAATGTGTGGCGGTCCAATATGTCTGCATGGAAAATGTGTCAACGTGTTGTTTCCAGCGCCTTGAGGGGGATGGCTTGTGCAGGGTTGGGAGGGAAGGGTAGACAGGGAAAACCAACAAATCCTACTGAAAAATAAGGGCTAGGCTTATTTCCAATATTCTTATACGTAAAGATAATTTTAAATGTCCCTATCATCAAAATACAACAGAAGTTTCAGACTTCCACTGTCAATGATAGGCAGAGCAGCCAGACTTTTAAGAAGGCCTTGCCATTCAATTTTTCTGAATATACAGCTTCCTTTCACATGGTATGTGAAGCAGAAATTTAAATCAAGGAAATTCTATTAAAAAAAAAACCCTATATGTTCAAAAGATCTAGTTACCCTAATGCCAATTGGCTTTCTTGCCATCTGATGCCCTAAATTCCAATCTGTTTCAGTATATGTCTTGTACAGATTATAAAGTTCTGTCACAAAGTTTGCCTTCTGCAAACCACAGATATTTGCAAAATAATTACAGTTTGGAAGAAAAGAGACATAACAGACCCACGTATTTCCTCTGCATAGTCACTGATCAGGCTTAGGATGCCCATCCGCCTGGTGTATTTTTTCAGAGATTTTGGGGGGGGGGAGGTGTCATTTTATTGTTGATGTCAGTAAAGTATTAAAAGAGGGAATATTGTTAGGAATTATATTTTAAAAGATTTTCTGCTACTTTTGTGAAGAAGGTAACTGGCATTTTACATGTAGTTCTAAGCATAGGAGAAGGCAGTGTCAAGAATTTCTGGCTGCACTTTTTTTGACTGTCCTCCACAGATAAGGAGACTCTGAATTCTTAGTAGGCCCGGATGGAGCGGCTGATGGAGCTTAAAGTGCTGCAGATAAAGGGAGGATTGCTAGTGGATGAAACAAGGAGTCAAGGTGAAACTGAATCTCTTTCCCCTTGCCATCCCAGGCATTTGTGATCCTGCTGGCTGCAGCTCTTGCTATGAAATGCTAGAAAGCACCTTGTCTGCATTTTTTTCCTCCCCTCCCTGTCTCTTTAATAAAAGTCTTGCTGAAACCTGCAAGAGACAAAGAGAAGCTCCGTTTCAGGGATGGGGGTGAGATCTCCAGAGTTTTGGGGCTTTTTTTGCATGTGAGCATGACAGATGGAAAATGTTTCCGAGGGAAGTCTGCACAAGTGGCAGCCAAGAACTCCATGTGTAAATGCACTTGGCAAACAAAAAAGAAAAAAAACACCTCAGACTCCTGCTTGAGAACGGCCTTATTCCATACTTTCTTGAGCACATGACATATCTCTTTATTTTGACAATGTCTCATGGCAAGTCCAAGTCTCACAATTCGATCAGCACGGGGTACCCCTGAGCCCCAGAGGTAGCTCACTGCAGACCTCACCTGACTGCCAGACCTGATTCCACACTTCCACCAGCCCAGGACACACATTGAAATATAATAAAGTTGTAATTTCTTATTTGATTATTCAGTACTAACAACATGCTAGCAGGATCAGGACCCAGATATACATACTGTGTTATTTTCCTGTCTGAAACATTAGTTCCAGTGCCTCAGGTTTCCTTCTTAATCAAAACCTAACCAAAGACATGGCTACCCTGATGATTTCTTGATAAGCTCAAAATTGCATTCACCACTGATCAGTCAAACTTCAACTACAATAAACAACTGTTGTTTTGTTTAAAGCCACCTCATCATGTAGTGTCGCAAAGCAAATGCACCATGTTATCATAGTTTCACATGAGATTCTGATGTCTGAATTGCTAAAGCATGAGGCTATCCTTTCTGCAGGATATCAAGCACAGAGTAATTAGTGTTTTTTTTCTTATCTCCTAGTTGCCATTACAATGGCCAAGCCATCTTCTTCACTCTTTCTTTACTTTCTTCCTTCTCCATGTTTTTGGTTGATAAAAGGGATCCTTTCCTATTCTTTCAGGTCCCAGTTACGAAGACATAAAAATGCCAGGCAGATTTCATCTCTAGCCTCCCATCTTTTGTGCCTGGCTTCAGAGCTGGAGGTTTCATGTCTTCAACCCCTTTTCCTCCAATTTTACCAGAAGAAAAGAAAATATTCATCTCAAATTCACACTTTGACAAACAGCACAGCTGCAGTCTATGGGCAGTCAAGGGTAAAGCCGAAAGCAGCCGTTACTGGTTACGGTCAGGAAATAATCACAGAAAAAGTTTTAGAAAAATCACAAATGCCTGGTTTGTCACTGTACACTAAGGCAATTCTTTCATCTGCCTATGAGCAGCAGGTCAGAAATGCAGTTTTAATTAGACAGACTTACTGTTCTTCACAAAACTATCCTTAAACGGTTATCTCTGGAATAGATGCATGAAAGCGGTTTTAGCTATGCCTCATCTACATTTGTTCTCTCGTGACTCTTCCACTCAAAATAATTGTATTGGCACCTAGCAAATCCAAGAGAGGATATGCTGAAGAAGTTGGATGGAGCATGAGAAATTATTATCCTACATCTAATTTACCATAATAGCTCCAAGGGCAGACCAAGGAATAATGTCCAAAAACTACCATAACTTACAGAAAGTGCAAGGCATCTTGATAAGAGATGCCCATCTTGGTAATAAAATAGATCAGGAATATTTCTATCGAAAAATATTTTCCATGTAACATTTCTTCAAGAGAAAATAATCTACTTAAACTTTCAATATTTTTTTGAAAATCAGGTTTGTTTCCTTGCCTTGGTAAGAAATCCTAATGGTGGAACATTTATTTTCAGCAATTAAGTTATATTACGTAGAAACCTAAGCACGGCCATTCTGGATAAAATCAAAGATATGTATAGCCCCAGATCTTGTTCTGACAGTGGTCAACAACAGATACCGAGGGAAGAACTTAAGAACAGGGGGAACATTCAGATCCGTATCTTAAGGATATTCTCCCAATATTTACCAGTTTGTAACTCAAGGATTTTTCAGAAATTATATCAGAGCTGACCCAGGGAGAGTATCAAAACCCTTTTCATATACATGCAACTAAAAAGTATCAAAGAAAGTAAAACATATGAGCTTCTTCTACAAAATATGTGCACAAACCGAAATTAAAATGCAAAAATGAGTATCAGAGATGCTGGAAGAGAAAATTATGCAGGACAGCCAATTCTAATTATCAGTATAATAGTTCCTTATCCAACCTTGGATACCACTAACAGACCATATTCTCCAAAAGAGAGACTCTTTCGTAATGTGCAGCCGCACTAGAGATGTGTTTTTAATTACCAGGAGAAAAAAGGACCTCGGTTTTACATCTTGCTTGAAAAACAGCACACATAATTATGCTGAGATAATTATTCATTATGGACTCAGCAATCTGACACCTACTGATTCACCCACATCGTTTTATTGTAGTGCCCACATTTTCCTTTGAGATGCCAATCTACAGGCTTGATTTCAACTTCATTAAGGCAATGGAAATGTTTAAGATAACTTTAGAGGGGGATACAGCAGGACTTGCATTTTAATCAAGCTCAGGGTTTAGTCAGAAAGATCCTAAAATAAGTAAGGGTGGGAATTAAGCACTACTTCACTGGAAATACCCATGCCCATATCCATATTGCACAGCACATGGTAAAAACAATGTTCCAAGGTGCAAGAAGACCCACAGGGTGTTGGTGGTGTTTCTGAGGTTTTACTTGGTTCTGTGTTACTGATTTGCTTGTCCGCATCCTCTGTCCTGTTTATTTTGAAAGATGTGTCAAGACCAAAGCCCCAGGGGACATGGCTGCAGATCTGGCAGTGATCCCTGGAATGGCCACTGGTGCACAAGGGAAGGAAAACAGTGACTGGCCAGGAAATCAGAGTTGTTTTCATTAGCACTTTATTCACCCCAATCCACCAAGCAGTTCTTCTCATACGGATTTAATTACAAACTCAAAAGAAATTGAGGGAAAGCGTTAGACTTCATTTCTTTAACTCATATCTGGGAAAAAACAAGACACCTCAGGAAAGTTATTTGTTATTGGTACTAAGTGTTAGCAGAGTTTTGCTCACATCACCAAAGCAACAGATGTGTATAATTTTTAAGTGAACAGACTATAAGCACATTAGTACAAAAGGTTACAATTTCCCTCCTGCGAGCATATTTGGAATTTACCCTCAGCAAATGAAATGTCCATGGAAAACTTATCCTGAAATTTAGTAAGCAAATGGACTGTCAGTCCCATTTTAAATTGGAATAAGTACTACCAAGTTTTATTTGTTTGTACAATTCAGCCAGAAGTTCTCCAGGCTCTCAGCAGAATTAACAGGGACCAGCAAAACATGGTGGGGTTTTATCCATACCAGGATGGAGACGTACACTAAAAGACATTAGGCCTAGACAGCTATACATGAGTTATCTCTGATAGTGATCAATGTATAAATTGAAGTAATCTTCCTGTAAGTGCCTGTATTGAATAATGCTTTCTATTTCACATGTACTTCTGTGCATCTAAAAAATGTTGTTATTATTAACTCGGATTCTGTTTTAAATAGCTTTGATGCAAAACAACTTTTCTAGCTCACACAGATTTCATTAGGCTTCTTTTGCAAATCCAGCAGTAGACAATACATATTTTTAAAGGCCAGGAATGCTTTTCCTTCCCAGATCACTGAAAGAAAACAATGTTTTGCTGACCTTGGAGAATATAACATTCAAGGAAATCTTCATGTCTCTGTTGAAGAGGAAGAAAAAGCCAAGATAACCCTGGAATTTAACCATATTACTAGATAAAGGATGCAATGACTCACAGACCAATACTAGGAAAGCACAAACATCTCTGTATAGATATGAGTGAGTGCTAAACTTAATTTATTGTATCTTAGCTACTTCATTCCCAAAATACATTTCCTTTTCTCTGAGATAAGAACTTTGCTTTCCTCTCTTATTCTCTAATGGTAATGTTTGTCAATACATTGTGGCCTTGTGATTATTCATTATAAGAAGATGAAAAAAAATGGCATGTGATAGAATGAGAAAATATAGCTTAGTGCAATATTTCAGAGATTAATTTATTATGGAATACACACACTTTGCAAAGCAAATGCCCATTTGTTTCTGTCATTATGATTGCAAATTAATTTTTACAGTACAACTTAATTAGCAATTATTCACACATAACGTATTTAGGCACAAGCTAAGGTCCAGGTTGCAGTAGCCCCCAGGTGTCACTGTCAGGTTTGACAAGCCTAGTATCCCACAGCCCGTGGCATGGCTGTGGTCACACAGCTACTCAGCCCTCTTCAGGCTCAGGTCCATCCACACACTTCGATTTGCACAGAAGAGAAAAGGTGTCATATAACACAGATTTCATATTTGGCAGGTGAATTTTGACAACTGAAACCAGTAATTCTGGTAGATTGTTAGAATAAGATGGAACTGGAGATAAGGATGGTCTAGCTAAAGACCTGTTTCTAATTAGGTTAATTCCTTTAAACTGGTCTATGAAATACCGAAAGAATATTACATGCCTGCACAGAAGAAAGTGAGATGTAAGTTTAAAACTCATTAATACTCATTATCAAGTAAGTTTCCTAACAAAGTCACATCCTTAGCAATTCTATACTTGAAAACATTTCTTGCCTTTATAGAAACTTGAAAAGGACACTTAGCAGGGATTTCTTCTTTGCTTTTGGTCTCTACATATTTTGTCTGTATTCCCAAGTTATTTAATTAACAAATGCTTATGAAACCTATATCTATTAGTTAAAGCTTTAGGAACTTATTTCAAGTCTAAACTATTTTACTGACATGTTATGATCAGAGTCAGGATGTTATTAAATATTAACTTTACAAAAGCAGACTCACTTTAGCAATGTCTTGTTAGGATATTTGAAATGAAAACTTCCCTACCATCTAGTTTAAACATCTAATTAAACATTTTAAGTGACAAATCAATAATTTTTAATGTAGTTGCCTTTATTATTCCCTAAACAGGAGTCAGGCATAGGATTCATCTCACTGACTTTACATATCTATTACATCAACATGTATGTCTGAACAAGTGACCCTGAGCTCCCCTCAATAGATAAAGGCTCTTTTAGAGTGATTCAGGCCATATTGTCTAAAATAAATCTTAAGAATTGTGCTCTGGAAATGCCTATTTCTCCCAATGAAAATAGAGAAAGCTGAGAGGAACCAGCTCACCTGCAGACATTGCACTGTAGAACTCTAAGTGAAATGACCCTAACACAACTCTCTTCATACAGCCAGCACTGAGCCATTGCAAGCTGTGTACGTGTGTCACTTTTTTTAATTGTGACCTTATGCCTCTGAGACAACGGCCGTGCCACCCTTCTGCGTGTTTCTGCCTTCTTACAAGGCAAGCCCATCACTTAAGCCACCACTCAGAGGGGTGGGAGGCAATGTCACCGTTGCTCTGCCAGCCTGGCTTAATAGTGGTGGCTGGGAGAGGCTGTTGCTACAAGCAGTCCTTGCGTGGAATTTTTTAAAAGGCAGTAGCCATTAGAAAGTTTGGTAAAAAGAAAGGAAGAAATGGATGTGTGCTTCACTTAGACAGTCTGTTTGGTGGTTATTTTTTTTTTCACTTTTGTACCTATGTCCATAGATAACAATGAGGAATTTTACTGAGCACCATTTGGTACAACATTGGAGAGACAGAGCTCCACCTTTCTGTGTTACTCTGCTCTCAATGAGACACTCATGAATTGAAAATGGTGTAAAAATGCCACACATATTTCTCTCAGGAGAATCTCTGTCTAGGGGAGGTATTATAAGGACGATCTTTATGTCCATCACACCATGGGTGTGAGAAAGGACTGTACCAGATTGGAGGAGAGAAGCAAAACTCCCTGTCATGATTTAGGCCAAATCCCACTGGGGAGGTGGGAGACCCCAGATGGGACTGACAGATGCACCCCCTACCCCTCTTCAAAAAGAGAGGCAGAGGAGGGAAAAAGAGACTTAACAGTTTAGAAGAAACTAAACTACTTTAATGAGATACTAATAATAAAATAAAAAGGAAATAATTAAATATATACAAAACCGTATCAAGCTCCCAAGATGACAATCACAACACCAGCTAGCACTGGGGCAGTCCCAGGCTGGACTCAGTGATGGACAGGAACCGGATTCCGGATCTGCCTTCAGGATCAGGACCAAAGGTAGACGACTGAAGTGAAGAGAGAGAGAGCAAGCAAGAGAGGAAAAAGAGAGAGACAGAGAGAGCTGACCCTTTGATCCCTCAGCTCTTATACTGAGCATGAGGCAGATGGGATGGAATACCCTCTTGGTCAGTTTTGGGTCACCTGGCCTGTCCGCTCCTCCCTGCAGATGGGACCCCACTGCGCTTTTCCGCTTCCGACCCTCCAACGTGGCAAGTAACAAAGCTGGCTGCCCTTGGCTGTTACAGCAATAAGTGTAAGCAAGAGCCTCTCCGCATACCATGCCTGGGCATCAACTATAAACATTGGTCTTATCACTCTGAGAGCGCGAACATTGTCTGCACAATATGCTGTTAATTTCAGTAGTTAGAAGAGGCCCAGCTAAGAAGCAAAGTTACTGAACAAAATTGGTCCGGTTTTACCTCAAACCAGGACACTCCCATAAACCTCATATAATGGGCAACCACAGAACTGGCTGCTCTCACCTGCACTGAGATGGGAGCAGAGGACCAAGAAACTGAGATGAGGGTCACAGCAGTGTCATGTTTAGTAAACTGATGAGAAACTCAAGGCAGCAAAGAATCCAGCTCAAACTTATATTTGTATTTAATGCCAGTGAAAACAAGAATGTGTTTTTAACATTGTCATTGCACATCAGATACTTTACAAGGCTCTGAGTTAACTGTGGAGAGCTTTCTTGCCTACAGTAGTAGTTAAATGTCCATAATTACCCTTTAACCAAGTATTTGGTCTTTCAATGGCTTGTTAACATAAATGAAAAAAATTAGCTTCTTTGTTAACCTTATTCCAGTTATTGGGGTTGCCTGCATTGTAGGCTGCCAGTTTTTATTCAAGGGTTGCTAAAGCTGATGTTTTTAACAGCACTCAACTACCTAACATATCAGCAAGAGAAGCACCAAAAAATTCAAACCACTTTGGAAAGTATTTACCTTGACTTTAGCTTTAGCCTTTGCAAAACATCCAGTCCTCAAATAATTGGAGAGAAACATATAAGATTTAATCACATGGAAAAATCATCCAAAGCTATTAATTCACCCCTTTTCTGGAAATATCTCAGATGAACACAAAAAACCCAAATCTCCCCAGCAATTCAGAAAGAGAAAAAAAAAAAAAAAACAAATCTGTGAGCAAACAAGTCAATACATACAGCCTATTTTCCTTGCATAGCGTGCTGGACTTTATAATGACAGAGAGATATGTTTAGTACCCAATAGTCATGTCAAATAGTTATCTTAACCAGTTCGTAAGACATTTGAGATTCACGGTATCTGGCTGTGACCAGCTTGTTTCAAATTAGATTAGTCCAACCTAATTTTCTATTCATGTTATGTACAGTTATTTGAGGTGGAAGGCTATCAACTCAGGGCAGGCAAACAAGACTCAGAGCTTCAGTCCTCTTGAAGAGCATGTGTAAGTTATGTCCTTTGCTCCCGTGTGTCATTCCTACACCCAACATAAAAATATCACTCTGAGTGACGTTAGTGAATGTGTAAATGTGCAGTAAGTTCGGGGATATTAAAGCAGCCCCAACCTACCATCCCAGGGAAATCTGGGCGTCTGTGACTAAATGGGTATTTATCATTTCCTGAGCTCCATGCTGGCAGCCAGCCAGCAGAGTGTGTACATTGAAATTAGAATAGATTGGGAGGCAGGACTTTGTTCCAAATTGATCTGGATGACGATAGCAATTCCGAAAGCAGCTCCACTTTTTTAAAGGTTCATTGTGTGTTACTAAAAAGGACGGGGGAGAAACATTTAGGAAAATAACAGGAAGGAAATCTAAGGCCAGGATATATACTTTTTTATTATTATTATTTGATTCTCTTACAGCATTGTTTTGTTATCATCAACATGAGAGCTAGAGCTTGCTAACATCACATGCAGAAATGCATGGAGCAGGAATGAAGAGAATGCTATTTCTAGTCATCTACTTATTATTTCGTAATTTTTCCTACTGCAAGTGCTTGCACCATAAAGACCAAAAGGTTTTATCAATTGTGTCAATTCCAGCAAGAAAAAAAATATGAATTACTGTTAATAGGAGTAATCTAGTTTGGTCATGTGGTTGATAGGTCTACACCTGTCATTTAACTGTTGAGTTTTACTCTCCCCTTGCAAATGGTAGGTGAACATACAACCCCAGTTGGACTTATTTTTTCCTGTAATATTCACTATCTACTTTATATAGCAGGATATTTTAGTAAACGTACGTGTTATTTTTAGTTGTTTGCACTTTTCCGTAAAATGATTTGTGAAGTGGTAAGTCAAAAACAATAAAGATGTCAAGCATCAGCATTAATTTTATTAGCTTACCAGAAGCACTGATAATTTCTTATGCTTTGAACGCTTGCCAGAAAGACAGACCAGGCACATAGTTCACCAGGCATCAGAGCACTCAGGGTGTAATTGCCTAAAAACAAGATCTGATACAAAGGAAAAAATATAACTCCTGAGATGACATACTTTTAAATAATTACAGCAGGAGCTGACCTTGTGGCACTATTTTTTCATTCCTTATGACTCAGTATAGAATATGAGATAAAATTAGCTGGAGTAATTATGTTTTCACCAAGTGCCAGAAGAACTCTATGTGTACAGTCCTCAATGTTATTCCCAAACTGCTGTCTTTACATTGCCTGGACAATCATCGAACCCAGCTCCACGTTGTAAAAGTTATGATGGTAGAAGGATGGCTACAAGTCTGAGTGTAGAATACACAGATTTACACCATAGATTTGACCACCAATAAAAATACAGTTCATGGTGTACCTGAGCCATTCCTCAAGGACATCTTAAGAACTAGATTACCACCTATGACTAGCTGATTTGAACATATACTTGCCAAAAGCAACATACTCAGTTCACTTTGTTGCATCTTTGGCCATCTTTTGATATGACACATATTGAGTTATATCTTCTTTCAAACATAAGTAGCTTCTGTAGGCCGGGGTTCTTGTTTTAAAGCACATGTTAAGTGTTTATAACATGTAGCCTTCAGCCATGTAATTTTCAGGCTATCAGAGAAAAAGAAGAATTGGTGAAAGCTCTGTTCTCTTTACATCAATAAAATTTGGTGCCCAAGTAAGCAGTTATTTCCATGACCATTTAATGTCATCACTGAGTGTTGAAAAAATTCTCAGTCAAAAGACTCAGGTGCGTCACTTCCTTCTCCTTCAGAGCACCACAGCTTTCACATTGCAAGCCATGCAAGGCATCCTCTAAGCCTTTGGAACAATAACATCAAGACCTAAGTAATTCAAAGGAAATAGCTTCCTCAAAACTGGAATCCTCTTTAGCATGGGCAGCTGCTCCTCAGTGGAGTGTGGCTTCCCGTCCTCCTTGCATCACACAAATGCTCATTGCCTTTGATCTGGCTCCCCTTGCAGCTGCTCAGCAGCAGATCTAGGAGCTCCATAAGGATGTGATAAAGCTCTGAGCTGTATTAGTGCCTGGCCTGACTCGTCCCAGTTTCCAGAAATGATCTGGCTAGTCTGAAAGCAACAGTGCAACAGAGCGCAATATCCCCTTTCTCTGTCCTTCATGTGTCCGTGCTAAGCCATAAATCTCAATGGAGCTCTGACTCAGCTGAGAGCCTTGGAAAGGGAATTTCTTACAGTTCAGAAAGAAACACAAAATGGTGTTGAGGAAACATCACAGCCTCTTCTGCAAGCAGGTGGGGTTGTACACAAAAAAACTCAAGAGAGCAGTGTACTAACCAGATGCTTCACACAGATTCCCGTGGAGTCATGGAAGGCAGAGTCAAACTGCCTGGCATCTGACGTTCTCTAAAGCTTTGCAGTGTTATAGTCAGGATATTTTAAAATAGAGATTTGCAGGTAGGGAACTAACTACACATTACTGAGTGCCAGCTAGGCTGTTACAACACCCACTTCTCAGATACACAGTTTACTGCATACTGCAAATGGAGTCCCTTTTCTTCTCCTGTTCCGTGACCTCGAGCCGTACTGCCTTATTGCATAACACCATGGAAAGAGGGAGAGGAAAAAAAGGCTTTAGACAGCAAAATCTTCTCTTCTGAGCCATTGAGCTCTCTTTACAGCCAAATAGCTGAATGGCATCTACACATTTTCATTAATCAATCCCTTTTTTTTTTAAGTTTAAGCTTTGTGGGAGCCTGATCAACATGAGGGGTGCCAAAACATTCATTGTACTCAGGAAGGACTCGGTGGGCACCACATCACATCCCAAATGGCAAAATAATGAGTTACTGATAATGACAGTGTGTACCTCTCTCCTTTGTTTGTTAACAAGACAACAGCATTAACTTTAGTTTCTGTAAGTTAAAATTTCCCATTTATCACTGATAAAGGGAATATGCAAGAGACATAGCACAACAGGTAAGCAGTATACTACTGTTCAGTTGGAGCTTAATAACCACACTCTCAGTACCTTCAGCCTGGCAGCCTTCTTTGGTGGGCTGGCCTGACTTCCTTCTCTTGTCTCTCAGGTAAAGAGCACCAAGCATATTTTTAGTTTTCTTGAAAGCAGCATGCCAGTACCTGTTACACTTTTACTAAGCATGCTGAATACCTACTAATTCAATTTCTAGAAGTGCTTTCTGAAGTTTTAGGGAGCATAATTTTGTTGCAGACAGCAGGAAGAAACCTAGGAGGGGAATACTTCCAAAGTATATTTTGTTTGTTGCCTGTTGCTGTCTGGTTGCTGAAAGAAACAGATTATGAGAGGCCAATTAGTTCTTTTAATAACTTCTGAATCCACTACTGATTTTTTACCATCTTTGGTGGATGGCAAAATATCCCAAATTTATTAAATTCTCAGAAAGTAAGAGAAGGCTGAGAAACTCAATGACAACCTCACTGGGGAAAAGGTTAAAATGAGAGCTCATACTTTGTCATCACAAATACTATCTATGAGTTCAACTTTAACACACAAATCCGTAGGAAACCAAATTTGAGTAGTACAGCTGCTCACCAACTTAACTTCAAAGGTGTAAGAGAAATCTGTATTTCTGTGCACAAAATAACATCTGTAGAAAAGGAAGGACTTTCTCGCATAGCTCTGCATAAGCTGTTTGTGTTTGTTTCAATTTTAACTGAACAGCAGAATACAAACTGTGTTGTGCTATGTATCTTCCATGTGCCTTTGGCTTTCATTAAGAAAATTTCAAGCAACCCTAAAATCAGTTCAGTAACGTATCAGCTAGGTGATTTCTAAATACCTGTATGTATCTTAAGTGGCTGTTCCAGACTTTCAACAACAAAATACATAAACAATGGAAGAGCTGGAGTAAAATGCAAAATAAAAAATGGTAACCAATTAAACTCAGCAAACAATCCCTAGCAAATGATTCCTTAAATGAATATTACCTCTTTTTTCTGTACTCAAACTGCCCATGGGCACACTGCAGTTTTCATTCAGTATTCACAATTATTTTAATTATCTTTTTTGAATAATCTGTGGTTTCTTGTAGGTACTGAATATTCAAAACTTAAACTGTACTTGTAGTTCTGTTGCACAAATGAGCCACATCCTTGGGTACCCCATTCTCCTCCCTTGAGAACGATCTCGCTGCAATCATCACCACAGTACCTGCTGAGTCGATGTATGTATTTCTTAGGAAATTTTAAGATTTTTAGGGATTTTACTAGATCAAATATCTTTTTAATTTAAAATTTGACGATCAAAAGTATCTCTCAACATTTGTTTGAAAGTAGCTGCGCCTAAGAACTTTCATGAATATTGGTGGGAAGCAAATCCCACACAATGTGCAAGCACAATAAAACAGTGGAAACTATCACTTTGATAATATATGAATATTTATGGACTTTTTTACAGTAACTATGTCACATGACATGTCTAACCAGCTTCTTAAAGCTGTTCTTCATCTATAAAGGTTTAATACGGGGAAACATAATTTATTCAATCCTTTCCTCGTTTTATTCAATCCTAGATCCTTTTGATAGCTCCCTTTTTCTCACTCCCTCCATAGCTTGTGCTGCTGTCCTTGCCAATGGCTTCCCTCAAGTAATAACCCAGGTATCCTTTGATGCAAGGTTACACAATGGCAGGAGACACAAAATCTGAAGTGTTATGTCAAGATGTATATTAGGTTTTCATTATAAAGTTTCCTTCCTTTGAAGTTCTAAGGAAACTACAATTTCCTTTCTCCTGCTGTAAGATATATATTCACTCACAGTTAAATACATCTCCCATAACAATTCATTTCCCAGGCCTCACCAATACTTAGGTGCAGTTCAAACAGCACCTTTGATCTGCACAGAGTTTCTCAAAAAAATCTTTACCCTTCCATTCAGGTGAGGAGGCATCCTACCAAGAAACGGCTTCTTGCATCTAACCAAAAGAGACCACATAACGCTTTAAGCAGTACCATATGAACATGCATATGAAAAGTCCACATCAGTAATTTATTTGCACAATGTAGAACACTGTGCTTGGTGAGACGATTAGAGAAGCCAGTTTTAAAATCATGAATTCACTTACAATACTGTGCATCAAACAAACCCTTGTTTGCCATTCTGTATCAGATTGTACTCCACGACAGTAGTGACTGCTCTTGGGAGCTAGCCATTTATCATGCTAAAAACAAGGACTTTCGAGGCCAATGGTCTGCAGTAGCTGTCTATAAAAAGTAGTTGTATTTTTATGCCTTTGCGAAGTTTTGTGGCTAAGCGGCTCACCTTGTAAGCACTACGCTATGTAAGCCTTACGCAGAGTGGGTATTTATGCAAAGCATCCCACTGACTTCAGTGAGACTATTCATGTACACTCTCAAAAATGCAAGCGTGGTTCAAACAGCATAGCCCTCGGCATGTGTCTGAGATTGCACAGAGCTCAAAAAGCGATGGCCCTGCAATCTGCTGGCTGGAGCCTGCGGGGGAGACAAGCAGAGAGCAGTAAATTAGAACTGCAACCCAGAGCTGTGCCATCATCGCTTACAAGTACTTATAAATTGTTTATCCTCCCCCTTCATGCTGTAGCTATAGGCTTTCATGTTCCTACATCTGCTAAATATGACTGCTCTGCTTACTTACCTATCTCCTGGAAAGGTAGCAAGGCTCACTTACAGCTTACATCACACGCTAAGGGGTAAAGCACCAGCTTTGTGTTGAGCATTGTCATGTGTCTTAATTCTGATTGATTTCTTTTTGCCTGTATTTGATCAGATTATGGAAAAATATGGGTTAAGAATAACAGCTAATGTGACAAGGCTGAACTTTTCCTTCTTTGTGGATGTAATTCAAACAAAAAAGAGGGTGCAGAAGAGGCATAAGCCAGTATTAAATGGCCTGGTTTTCATTCACTTACCCCCTTTGACTCCTCATCACAACACCCTCCTTTGGCTTGCCACAAGCCACCCTTTTCCAGAAGCAGCTACACAGAACATAGGCAAGTAAGACCAGGGCCTTATCATTCACCAGTAAACCAGTCAACTGAAAGGACATGTTCAGTCCTGCACACAAATTTAACGCTAGTCCAGTTTCAGACAGTATCGCTTAGTCACCATCATTGCAGCAACTGGCAGTAACTACTACCCAGGGCCATTGTGGTGTCCTCGTCTCCACGTGGAGGTGTGAGCGCAGATCAGCCATGGATCAGCACAACCCTGCTTCTTGTTTAACAAGAATAAATGGGAACAAAAGAAAGTAAAAACTCATACTCACAGACCCCTTTTCATCTAATGAGCACACCATGCTTTGCTGTGCGTGTCATTCTTAGTGTCCCCATGGCAATCTGATCATCTAAGATGCAGGAGGTGTTCGCTTGGTCAGTCCAGCTAAAGAATTTGTGGTAGAACTGAGATATACGTACCTTTACTCCCAGCCCTCTGCTTTGACCGCTAGATGATGTTGATGACTCGATTCTTTGAGGTTGTATGAAAGCTTGTTCAGACGCATCTGTTTTCAGGCAATATCACGGAGATACCTTGTTTCTTTAAAATTGACTGTGATTGAAATACTACAATAAACTCCATTTAATATATTGCCAAGCTGACATATAGCTTCAAATTCAGTCTGTGAAGTCTCCTCTTTTCGAGAGCAGAAACTCTTCAGTCACTGATAAAGACCCGAAAAGCTCCTGCAGTCTCATAGGGAGTATTAACCTCTGGTGGGGATCTGTCTTAATACACCAGAGAACAAGGGCCAACGTAGTCCGACAAGAAGCATCGGGGATGAGCAGAGGGAAAAAGACTGCCTAATAGCCTAATGTATAAACATGTTTATAAGGGAAATTTATAATTTTGCCCAGCAGAATTCAAGTAAACCAGCCAAGCTGCATTAGGATTTTAATGACATTTTCTCTTACGACCAAGGACGCTGTGCCAGAAGCCCTCAGGCTTGCCTGCAGTAGTATTACTACACTTGCAGAGCATACTGACCCCAAAGACGGTGCAATCTATTTCTGTCACAGATTAAGTGACCTCTGTGCTTTTTGTGTCTGGCTGTGGAGAAAGCTGCAGGTGGAGGAATGTTCATCCCTCGGTTAAGCTAAACCTTTGTTTGCTGTGTTCGCATGAATAACTTATAGGGCCTTGGCATCATGAACAGCAGCGCTGACACAGTTGACATGACAGCACTATAGACTGAATCCCGATCTGCCCTCCGAGGAGAAGATGGGATGTTTGCTCGTTTCACATTTCACCAAGTCGGGCTGCTCAACTATTTATAAGATGAATAGAAATTTCCACTACTTCAGCTGACACACCTGCCTTTACCTAGCAACTGCTCAGAGGGAGCCAGCTGAGACAGAGGAGGCTTTGAGAGGCACAGCCCGGCAGGGAGGCTGCTGCCAGCCCTGCCAGCCCTCTCCGTGCCGGCTCTGTCCTCTTGGCAAGACAACGGCCCCTTCCACTCCCCTCAGCAAGCGCTATTTATACCCGGCACGGCCCAGGAGAGGAAGGGCCTCCCTGCATCGCCTTCCCCCGGGCAGTGAGTGGCGCGAGAGCAGCGTGGACCTCTGTAGACACACCAGCTCGCGTGGGGCACAGCGTGGGGAGACTGCCCCCCACCTGGCACGGGTTGACCACCATGGTGGCATGAAGTGACCTTCCCAGTGGCATGGTGCTACTACCCATCCTGCCACAGCACAGCCCCATGTGCTCCCCATGTCATGTGGCCCCTTTGGGGTGCCTGGTGGACCCTGGCACTGCAGGGAGCCCACCTGGCACCAGGCACAGGCCATTTTCACTCAGCCTCAGGCCCGTGGGAATGTCCCCACCACCTCCTGGTCTTTTGCTGGTTTTGACATGAACAAAGGAGGGTGAAGAGCAACACCCAACCCAAGGCACTTGACCAGAACTTGATTTCCTACTGAATTGTCACCTGGCACAGGTGTTTGTCACCTGGCACATAGTGTTTGCATTCACTGAGATTTCACATACATTTCTGTCCCACATATCTGTAGGGTCTCTCACGCAGCCTGTTGCCACCAGGCTCCCCATGGCAGAAAGGACAGGGCTCCATGGCATAACCGCATATCTGTGTAGCATGTCCAGGGGCCCCAGCCACCACAGGCTGATCTTCCAAAGAAGCCTCCAAGGGGGAAAAGCCACTTTAACAGTGATTAAAATATAGATGAGCTAGTACAATCAGGGCATGAAAAATGACACTTTCCTACTTTCATGCTGTAACTGTGGAGAGGGCTTGACAAAAGTCTGCAGTAATAGGCTCAGAGCTGGAGGACCCAGAAGTCCTGCTTTTATAGTAATACAGAACCCAGTCCTAGTTAGGAATAAAGTCCCATAGTCCTGCTGGCTTCGGACACACAAAAACTAAGGAAGGGAGAGTAACTACATGGGATGCTGCAGCCCAATTTAAGGCAGGAATTTACAAGGACATTGAACAGACAAAGAGGGGGTGGCAGCAAGAGGAACATGTGCTAGCACAGGCTCATCATACGTGCTGTTGCCAGGCTAAGCAAAAAAANAAAATTAAAAAAAGATATCCCAAATCAAATCTGTTTGCATTTATGAGGTGTCCCTTCCATGCCTGTTCTCAGCAGGAGGGACATGGGGATGCAACCCTCACCAGTGTCCTGAACCAGCCAGGAGCACAGGCTGGGACATCTGGGGAGTCAAGGCTCCTTCTCAGTGGGGAAGGGGGCTCTTGAAGGGGGAAGGTTTTTTTATTCTGCTACCTTAAACATTTACTTACCTGTGTCTGATGTTTTTAGACAGGGAGGACTGTAACTAAATGTGAGGTACTTTTATTGTTCACAATATCATACCCATGAGGCAGCTTTATAAAAAGGGTATTTGACTACACAGTTCCAATGCTGAGGATGAAAAGACCATAATTGCTGCAGTATTGTGAATCCTGTTTGTGAAGGAAAGAGTTTACCAAACAACAGACAGGAAAGAAGACAAAGCAGAGTAAGTTTTATGGTTAAAATTAGATTGACCTGAGTTCAGATTATAAATGTTGGAAAAAAAGAAAATGCAATTTGGAAAGAGAAGGGAAAAGGTGTTTCCAGGCGACATGTTTCAGTTTCAAAATATCTCATACTTTTTACAAAGAAAAAGTCTGCCCAAATTATTCAGCAGCTTTTCTCCCTTGTGCTTGACACATGTTCTTAAACGTAGAGCTGAGATCACATGTGAGGGAGGGCAGGGGAGAAGGTTCCCAGCAGCAGGTGAAACTGAATCAACAGAGTCATCCTTTTGTATTTCAGTAAACTCGGCCAGGGACTGATGGTAATCTGCAGTCTATTTCTTCCATCCCTCTCCTCTCCCTCCCTTCCCTTCCCCATTTCTCCTCCTCAGCCCTAGCACTGCTGTTCAGCTTGGTAGCGAGCTGCTCGAGCTGTTAAAGCTGTTCGCTGGAGCTCTGGGTGCTCTCTTTAAAACTAGAAATCATCCTGCCATCATCCACTTCGTTTTAACACCCACCCACTTAGGAGATCTGAAAGCTGTGTATCTCCTCAGAGGCTGCTAATGCTATTAATTCTCCTACCTTAACAGTCTATCCAAAACGTGAAAGCAGGTTTTGTGCAGATTCCTGGGCTATAGCACATTCTGCTGCATTTGCCATACACGTTTCAATGTCTGTTTCCCATGGTTAAAAATAAAAAAGCCTGATTCAACACTCGCTCATTTCATTTTTACATGACTACACCATTGTTTTTTACCTGCATAGCACAAGCCTGCACCCCCTAAACCTTTATATAATTCTTTCCCCATTTCTTGGCAGGCTAAGTTACCCTCCCTAACCACAACCAGACCATTTCCCAGACTCAGGCTGGCTGATTTAGAGATATCCTGGATCTCTCTAACTTGCAATGTAGACATACCTGTGTGAGGGGCACAACCACTGTTCAATGTACCATCCAGTTGCCATGGGTCTCACACAACTGCCTACCTTAACACTGTTAATGATTTACCTATCAAATGAAGGTAATTGCTGAATGATCAGATGCTTTAATTGCCTGCTAGATTTTAACTCCTTACTACACCAGGAAAATAGTCTTAAGGTGCCAAATTTAGCCCCTCCCAATATCATTAGCTGAAAATAGAGCAATACCTACCCTGCTTTTAGAAGGTTTTCTCTCACAGCTTGGTATTTCCTTCCACAAGGCTCTGTCTTCCAAAGGGGATACAGAAAAACATGTACTGAACATTTACAGTCACACAAGGGTCTTGCTGTTGAACCCTGGCTTTTAAGAGAGCAAAAAAGGGGACATCCAATATCTATGAAAGCAGTTTCAGCCATCCTAGATTCTATACACGAGCCTTGGATAAGTGTAGTCCCCTGTGTAGAGGAATATGAAAGGTCCAAGGGGGAGCCAGAAAGAGGATGCAGGCAAGGAGCAGGAAGAGTCTGCTCTGTTGGTGACACTCTGCTCCTCAGGTGTGATAGAGGCAGTGAAAGCAGACTGTGCTTCAGCACAGAAAAACTCAGAATGCTACAGGTGTAAATGAGGCAGGCAGGCCTTGGCACTGCTTCAAAAAGGCCTTAAAATGGACTTACAAACCCTATACCTCTTCCTTGCCCATTCTTGATTCAAAGAGCATCTTACCTGGCAACCAGAGCATGTGGCCAATACTATAATGCAGATACAACTTACTATGCAGTCAAAGGCTCCACTACATTTACTGTATAGAAAGAGATTAAAATATTCCAAGGATTTGATTGAGACAGCTTTAGCAGCCAGCCCTTACACTATAAATCTCCTCAGTCCTCGAAAAACAGCACATTTGACAATAAGGCAGAAAAGACTACATCGGGAGCCACACGTGTGCTGCTCATGACATGGCCAATGCCTATAATGAATGAGAAATCTGAGAAGAATTTCATTAGGTGAACTGTCCTCATGATTGTTCTGATCTAGGGAGAGACCTGACAATATTGATCAAAGTTGGTAAAACATAAAATGCTAACTAAAACAATAAAATGACCAGATGAAACACAATAGCATGGGAATGGCTTAATCTTTCCAGAAGGTTTAGTTAATTCAAAAGGTAACTAAGACTCAAGCGTCCCTTGGGAGCCAACACTATAATACTCCATTTCATTCCACGTACTATGACTGAGACAAGATCTAAGGAGGTCATGAGCAGCATAATAGGAAAGATCTTATTTTAAACCTCAGCCACTGGTGGAAATAAAACTCATTCTTCTTTGGAGGAATGTTAAAAAGTAGGTTAGAGGTTTGTTTGCAATGAGAGCTTTTTGTTTGTTTTACCTGATTTCCAGTAATACTGCCTTGCTCTGTGTTGTAATGGCACAGGCCATTCTTTCCTTCTGTGGTGACTTCATTTAAGCAGCACTGTTCATTTCAGAGTAGCTTTATGAGTAGGTCTGATGTAGTGAATCTTCTTCTAGACATTAAAAAGAGGAAGCTACTGAGTATACAGGCATGGCAATTGTACCAGGCTGGGGAGGACCAGCACTGGTCCATCAAGGTGCAGCAAACCAGAAGGAACATGGGTGGCCAGCAGAGCAACAAGCACCATGTCATTGTTTCTATCATGCCTATTATGCTGCAGCCCCGCACTAACCAAATTCACAGCAGGCCCATCACTATAAAGGGGTCTTAGGAGTGGATATAAATCGTCATGTCAATGAGAGCTAAGGCTTACATTTTCTGACAGTCAGATCAGAGCTTTTTTTCCCTTTGTACAGCTAACTGCGCAGAGCTCTTTTAAAGTTAATGATGTAAATGAGGAAAAAAATGAGGCTCAAAAAAAACAGCTTTTTGTAGCTACAGGTTTCAAAACCATCCAGAAAATCACTGTGAGTTGAACTGCAGCATTTGGCATATCAGCTGAAGACACACAGGACTGAGGAAAGTGGATTGAGTAGCTTGCTTCATAGTCTGTGTAACATAGGTGTGAGATTCGAAAAGCTAACAGGACGTCTACGCTAGCAATAGGGTGACAGCCAAGCTGGATCTGCAACAGCCATGGTGGTACCCACGCCTGACCCCCCAGGGACTCCACAGCCACAAAAAAAATGTGGCAGCAAAGTATCATAACAGAGCACAAGAACAATATTACCTGGAGGGGGATACTCACTCCTAATTCCCACCTTCGCTTGCCATCTGTGCTTGAATAAGCTGGAAGCAAGACGGTCTTGGGAGGATATTATCTGCCTTCCGCCCCAGGCTAGTTGCTGCTGACTGTGCGTGCACTAGCCTCGGTCTGCCCTGGCTCAGGGATCTCCTTGCTCCATTACAAGGCGTAGATACACCCAAATTATCCCCTAGCTTGCACCATGCCTTTAATGCCAATGGAGCTACACTCACAACATCATTAAAGGCTGAAAGCTGTGGCCATGAAAGAATAAATAATACCAAGCCTGCAGTTAGGTCTAAAGATGCATAAATAATTTTGCTTGTCCAAGATGAAGTCTCTGCTTTGCTCTCAGGGTCACGCACTCACTGCTGAGTGCTGAGGAACAGTGCCAGAGCTGAGAGCGGATACCTTTCAAATGTCATTATAAGTGTCCTGAAATGCTGACAAATCAGAAATCCACGCAATTATAATTTAAATATTTGGTCACTGGCAGAAGAAAACATGCATCCTGGCAAACATCAGTCTGTTGTAAAAACAATCTCTTCAGCTAAGCCCCCTTCATGCCCCGAGTCCCTACTTACTTTAATAGAGTGGTTTGGAGTGCCATGGGCTCTCCCTGCACCTAGCTGGAGTCAGGCTGCTGAGCCACAATGTTCAATGTACCCATTTTTCTAAATTAAAAGGCCTGTAATCATCATCATCATTATCATTGTACTCAGTCTCTGCCTACTCCACAAGGAGATCATTCCTCTTTCCCTGTGGGACGGAGATTGGTTTTCTTTTTTTTCCTCCAAGGACTGAACAAACAAACCCACTCAAATGATAGGGACTATTATTTCCCCAGAGAAAGCCTATCACAGTTTTATTCTTTCTTTTCTGGAGAGCACCCAGTGGTCCTCCAGGTTATCCTCTCCTCACCCTACCCTCTTTTGCAAATATTTCACCGATTGTTTTGGCTCCCATGTATTCACCTGTAAGTGTCTCCAAAGACAAAAGGATGGCAGCTATTTGAGCATAAAGGTAGTTTAGCTCTACACGCAAGGGCAAATATGGAGATGGAAATGAGATCAGCGAAAGCACTGCAGCTCTATTTCCCTAATGAAGCAGAACTCTCACACCGAGCTGGGCTTACACACTGTAATCAAGTACACTTCTCACAGTGCTAGGGTTATGGAGAGCCCTGTGCAGAGCAAGGTAATTATCAGCTGCCACGGCTCAGAAGGGCTCCATTCCTGTCTCCGTTTTGCTCAGTTGTCAGCTTATAGTCAGGAAGAAAATGAAAAAGACCCTGCCTTTTCAGAAGTGTTTGCAGCAAGAAGGAGAGATGCTCAACACATATATATCCCCCCCACACACACACACAACAAAAAAAAAAAAAAAGTGGGGGAGAGCTCAGAAGATGTAATATTGTTACCTTGATGATGTTTTTGCATGGATGAGCTGAGCCTAGCTCTCAGTCCCATTTCTGAAGGTCTGCTTTGTGGAAATGACTTCATAAGTGATCAATAGCACTGTGTAACTTGAAGTGTTTTAAGAAGGATTTTCCCAGTACTGAAAGGCAGGGGCTGATGGACAGCCTACAGGAGAATGAAACTGATGAGATAAAGTGAGGCAGAGTAAGATAAAACCATGGACCCCCAGAAGGCTTTGGAAATTTTGCTGTTTACTTCACCAAGATTGTGTCTTGCTCTTTAGGAAATCTGTGTTTCCACTGATTTTGTTAAGATTCTTTTTCTTTCTTTCTTTCTTTCTTTCTTTCTTTCTTTCTTTCTTTCTTTCTTTCTTTCTTTCTTTCTTTCTTTCT
>VZSZ01003217.1:89111-120933 GCA_013398815.1 Ibidorhyncha struthersii | reverse complement strand
TCTTCCTTTCTTTCTTTCTCTCTTTCTCTCTTTCTCTCTTTCTCTCTTTCTCTCTCTCTTTCTCTCTTTCTCTCTTTCTCTCTTTCTCTCTTTCTCTCTTTCTTTCTTCCTTTCTTCCTTTCTTCCCTCCTTCCTTTCTTTCTCTCTCTCTCTCTTTCTCTCTTTCTTTTACTTACTCTCTTTCCCTCTTTCTTTTACTTACTCTCTTTCCCTCTTTCTTTCTTTCTCTCTCTCTTTCTTTCTTTGTTTCTTTATCTTTCCCTCCCTTCCTTCTTTCCTTCCTCCCTCCCTGCTTCCCTTCCTTTCAACTGGTGCCCCCCTCCCTCCTTTGGAGTAGGAGCTGAGGATCACAGCCACCCACATAAAAAATCTGACTTCCCAATAGCAAATGAACATTGGTACAGATACAGGGATGTGGTTCTGATGACATTTAGATAGTGATGGTAATACAGAGTTATTTTCTTCTATCCAAACATGTAGAAAGTGCTCTGTGAAGGATTTGTTTGGAAATTTCTGGAGACTGCAGGACCTGATACAAAGTAATGGTTTGATATCTGTGTGTATACAACTTTCCAGGCACTGCATGCCATAGAACCTAGCCAGGCAACACATACAAGCAAAAGGAAATGTCAGTGAAAAGCAAGTCAGAATATTGCACTGAGCAAATTGTTCTAGAATAATGAGATACATTCGGTCCAAAAAATCACCAGAAAGCTTGATCAAAAAGAATTTAACTTTCATTTAAGAGCACAAGCAGATGTGAAAGAAAGAAAATCACTAGGCAAACTGTTCTCAAGATGTGATCTGTGGCAAAACAAGAGGCTTGTTCTAAATCACACCAGCACAGGATGTACACACAAAAGCTCTTCAGCTAAACTGTCTCAGAAAAAGCAGACCATGAAGGCTTACAGAATGAGGAAAAAAGTTAGGATCTTATAGAATTATGATGGAGAATTTCAGAACTGCAGAATGGTCGAGGTTGGCAGGGACATCTGGGGATCATCTACTTCAACCCCTCTGCTCAAAGCAAGGTCAACTACAGCAGGTTGCTCAGGGCTGTGCCCAGTTAGGTTTTGAAAACCTTCAAAGGTGGAGACTCCACAACCTGTCTGGGCAAACTAGTCCAGTGTTCAATCACCCTTACAGTAAAAAAGTGTTTTCTTATGTTTTAACAATTTGTGCCCGCTCTCTCTTTTCCATTCATTGAACACTACTGAGAAGAACCTCACTATGTTCTTTATCCCTCTCTATCAGGTATTTATAAACATTGATAAGATACCCCTGAGCTTTGTCTTCTTCAGGCAGAACAGTCCTAGTTCTCTCAGCCTTTCCTCATATGGAAGGTTCTTCAATCCCCTAAACAAGTTTGTGGCCCTTCACTGTAGTCAGTCCGTATGTCCCTGTCTCTCTTGTACTGGGGAACCCATAAATGGACCCAGCACTCCAGCTGTGCCTCACCAGGGCTGAGTGGGGCAGGGGGGAGTCAGTATACTGATTCAAAGGGAAGAAATCACTGGCAAAACATACGATAATTATAAACTAAAAAAAATCTGACAGCAGAGTTCTACAAAAGCCAAATTCCCCCAAAGACACTGAATCTGGGTGGTGCCTAAAGGATTCTAACGGTACATCAATGAGACCAAGAGAAGAACTCAAGTTCTCTGTGCTTGTTCTTCAGGAACTTAACAAAAAATGAACAGCTTCTGAACTTTGTGAATGTGGTTGGCTCAAAAAATTGGTAAAGGAGCATGAAGTTATTACAAAGTCAAGATTTTTCTTCTTCTAATCAGATGAAAATTGTCATTGAGCAACTCTTTTGGGGCAAGTTGCAAGCCAGAATGTACACATGTATGTATACATAGGCAAAATACATAAAAGCACACAAAAATGAAAGGTAGTTACTCTGTATGAGCTTCTCAGTGACCTGGAAAGAATGTTCTCAAGAAACATTTTGCCTGATGAAAGCAATTCTGTCAATGCTTACTTCATCTTTGGCAGGGCAGGCTGGGCAAGTGAGATTTCCATTCAACTGAACCACAACACACTTAACGGTCAGAGAACTACTCTCACAAACACACCAGCACATCTCTCCAAATCCATTCCCATCAGAAGATACACACAAGTTGTGACCTGAGAGTATTACAAGATATTAACAAAATGCCTAATTGGCTCCATGTGGAAATTCAAATACCTCTATCAAAAAAACATTGTTAGTCATGATCCGAATCCTAAGACATAAATGTTCATATTTGAAAACTGAGAAAAATTAGAGGGACAAGAGGAGAATTGAGGTCATTTACCTCAGGCCTCCTCTTTTAAGAGGCTAGCTGGAGTTCTGCAATTACACTGAAGTTCTGTATTATATTCATTACCCTATAATATATGTATTCAGAGTCACAGCCTTTGCCATATGTTCTTAGGACATCTGTGTGCTCCTGACCTCCCATGTACTTTCACAGTAGCCTGATTCTATAGCTATTTCTTCAAAACTTCCTTTCCCTGGCAATTAATGTAGCTCAGTTTTTGCTTTGAAAAAGAATGTTTCAATGCTTTTTTTTTTTTCTTTTTCTTCCCCACATGCCTGCAGAATCTAAACCACTTGCCAGGAATGAGAATTTGGTGATGAGTGGAGGAAATGAGCAGAGGTCTGTGCACACAGGATACTGGAGGCTGGAGGAAGGAATCCTGCAGGGAACAATTTCACCCCACTTTGGTTTGCAAGTCAAATACAGCTCCAGATCTGAATCATAAATAGACTCCTGCTGAAAGTTTAACTCTTGGTTTCTGAATTGGGCAGTGAACACAACAAAATATGAGTAATGATGCCTCAACACATCCCTCACCAAAAGCAACACCAAGTAGCTAGCAATATTGAGGACTCAAACATTTAAATGGTCTTAAATAAGTTCTCAGAACTTGACCTATTCCACCTGGGGAGGTAGCAGCAAGGCCATATCACCCTGTATTTTCTTTGATCATCTTGGAAGAATTTATTCTCCAGATGTATATATTCCTCAGGAAAATTATTAGCATTCTATTTTTATAGAAAACAATTTATGGCAGAAATCCAACAACATGAATATAAATCTGGGTATCTGCCAAAGAGTGGTTTGGTAAACATTCAATCTTTGTTTCAACTTTCCAAGAAGCTGTTATATATAATTCAACAGTTCCCACTAATGAGACACAGCAATAAGAAAAATCAGACTTAGCACTGAGTGGGGAGAAGCCCAAATGAAGAAACTTTGCTTGAGGATCTGAGTTGGTGGGAGTGGGCTGAGAAGGAGCGAGCAGCAGCCCACGAGAATGGCAGGAGACAGCAAGAAGGTGGGAGGCAAGGAGGCAGAGGCATGTTGCTTGGGGGAAGCAGGAAACCCAAGAACTGGAAGAAAAAAGAGAGGAAAGCAGAAGCCATAGGAAGGGGAAAGAGTAGGGAGGAGATGAGGTGACAGAAGATTGACAGATAGGGGGTACACAAAGGAAGAGGAAAAGCAGTGGCAATGACACCTACCTGTAGAAAGGCAGGGAATCATTCATATATGTAATACCGAGAAGAATGTAGTATTGATTTTAAAGCTTTAGAGCTTAGAAAATAGTAATAATTTTTAGCTAATATGTAACTCACCTAAACCTTTCCTAAATTTTTATATTGGGTAGAACCCAAAAGGTGAGCATACTGCTAAGTTAATGAAGAATTGCAATAGCAATGGTATTGAAGGTGAATACCAGTCCTGTAAAATGTAACAAGTGGTTATTAAGAGCACCTGGGGAATGTTTTTGAAATGAAAGGTAAATGCACTTAACATTTCTTCCTGTTGAACCATTAATTCTGTCCAATCAGGACCTCAGATAACTTGTTTCTTTTTTTTATTCTTGTATTTCCTCATAACAACCAGGGGGATGCATTATTTCCATCAATGTTTAGGTTATGGTGTTGAAGCATATGGAATCACGGCTTTGTGGGTTGGGAGAAGTGGTATTTGGCTGTGATAATAACACCATTTCTGCATAACTAGCCACTGACCTTTGTTCTTCTCATCAGCAAATAGACCATCTTTGTAACAAAAGTAAAGCTGAGGGATTTGAAAATGTCAAAATAGCAGAGCAACAAAGAGCCCTTGGCCCATATAAATATTTACATTTGAAATATCCATTTGCTGAACTGAATATTTCAGCTGTTGAGGGCAGCCTGAATCTCATTACATCAGCTCCGCAGGCCTATTGGTGCTCTTGCTTTGAACACAGACAAGAGCAGCACTTTTATTGTGTGATATGCACATTCCAAGCACCCAGCACACTTACAGAGTGGGTTGTATTCCAGCAATGCCATGTCTCTGCTATTCAATTTTTATGATAGCATCCAGACTTCACAGCTGTGTAGCTTTCTACTATTGAATACAGAACCCTCACAAGACAGCTGTCTTGGCTTTTTATTTTTTTTATTAACAAGGCGGAAAAAAAAAACCCTTCCAAAACCAGCCTCAGCAACACGTTGCCTAGTGGAAAATCCATTTTAATTCACTAATTATTCTGATCTGGAGCTGCAGTGAGTAAAATACTACCCAATCCTTTCAATTCAGGAAGATTAGCACATGCAGCCCTTCGTCTAGATCCAGCCAGCTCGGCCCCCCTTGAGCTTCCTCATGATCGACACATAGAGAGAAGCCTCTGGGTACAGACCTGGTCCTCCGTCCTGCCAGAGATCCTTCTGCCCCTGTGCCCTTGTGAGGCACCAGGTCTTTGGGAAAAGGTTAGAGGAGAAAAAGGAAGAAGGAATATAAATATATGTCTTCTCCCTTTTGACCTTGCCTTGCAAAGGAAATCTACGCAAAAGGCATCCCAGCTCCTTTCTGGGAATGTCAATATAAATGGACTGCAGGGATATCTGCCAGGTCAATAGTCCTTGCAACCATGGCTCCATTTAATGGCTGCCTCCCAGGAGAAAGTCTGGGGGCAATAGGCCACAGGTATAATGCTGGGGGCAAAGGGTCTCCAGTGGAGTCATCCTGGCCTGGCCCATAAATGTTGTCATCCTTGCCCCTTCCACTTGAGGCAGCCTGCCCCAAGAAATAAAACAAGAGAAGCCCAGGAGAGGAATGCAGATGCACTTTTTTCCATTATGGGTGTTTACTCGATAGAGATCGATCCAAACTGGCATTTTTCATGTATTACAGTGTGGTTGCTCTATAGTTCTTCCAACTTCAGTGTGTATTTTGCATTGAATACTTCCAACTATATGTATATTTACTGTTCCAGCTCATTTGGAAGTGTTCTTTATAGGTTGCTCTGTTGCTTCTGTAGATCTCAATATGCCGAATAAATAGCTGAGATGCTGCTGTGGGGCCCTTTTTAGCATCTGCCTGTCTGTTTCCATACACATGCTAAATATCTTCACTGTTCTGCCTTCATTTCAGGAAAGTCTCTAAATCAGGCATTACTGGCTTGAGTAACTTGATTCCTCAAAAGTCCTGCACTTTCACTTGTTCCTCGTAGATTTTACTCAACTCTTCCTGAATATCCTGGTAAAAGATGGAGCTAGAGAAGTTTCCCAGTCTTCAGATTTATATTCCAGTTTGTTTTTATTTCATCTTATTTTCTGGAATTTCTATGACAAATAAATTCTACTGTTCCTATTAATATTTTTATAAACCAACAAACAGCTGTAAAATGAATCAAACCCAAGTTTAGTGAGTCTATAAATGGTAAATTGGCAATATATGTAAAAGTTGGCCTAATAGTGATATTTCCATCTTTTTCTAAAGTTCTTTACAACCAATATTATCTCTGAATATATCTTAAGGGAACTCTGTGATAACATAATGATCCTCAGAGACTTGTGGCTGTGACGATGTGCCAGAACATGGAGTACGGTTACGATGAAAGCACCATTCTGTCTTGGCACACGTAACTATTAATGCTTTGCAAGTGTGCTTTGCCTGGGATGTAATGGACTGCAAATAATTGCCTGTAGTGTGCTTTGTCCAGGTTCTGTGAAAACACTCTCTTCCTTTAACTGAGCTGATTTTTTCTCATTACCAGAGATTTTTTTCTCAACACTACCTAACTGATTGAAAGGAAACATACGCTCTCAGACGGAAAACACAGCAGCTGTGATTAGGACTAAAAAGCAATCTACAACTCACTCTAGTCACCAATAGACATTCATAATAAGGTTTACCACTGTTTCCAAGTACTTTTCTATTAAGTCATTACTTTATTGTCCATGTTTAAAAGTAAATAGTTATATAATGGAAAATCCTTCAAAATCAAAGTTCAGGCATACAAAGTTGCCTTTATTGGGGCAATTAAGTAAGTTTTATTACTCATACCAAACACATGGTGTGTGAGAGCTACAGAAGAGCTGGTAATAATAAAAACATACAGGGAACTGTTGGTAAGTGTTATAAACTATTTTTAGCCAAATAAAGGAGCAAGCACCTAAACACACATACACACACATACACTAGCACACATGGGGCTACTTACATACTTTAACACAAAGGACAATTTTGCAATTCAAAGGCTAACATTTATGCATCTACAAGCAGCTATTTGAAAGCTGTGTGTCATGTCTGTAAAACTTCACAACTGTTTGCAGTTTACACCTTTGTGAAGCCAGAGCACGGAGGTGTGCACACCCGTTTACATGCAGTTTTACAGTTCCACTTGTGGAGGCCCAGCACAGACCAAAGTGGAATTGCAGGTTCTTATGTGCATTGTAGTCACAACCACAGTTTCATGATGCAGAAGCCACGGCTTTTACAGCTCATTGCCATTAATAGCCTGGGTTATGTTGTTCTTGACCTTTCCCTGTGAGGGGGTGTTCAGGACACAGTGAACTTTTTGTCTTACCCCCTCAGACGCTTTGTCCTGGCAGACTGGGACTTCCTTGTATCGGTGGATCAGGAGTCCTGCCACCTCTCAGCTTCCAGGTGGGGAACCACAATGAGTGCTATGTCTTCCAGCCTTCCTACCCGCCCACAGAAGTCTACCATAGCAGCATCTCAAAGCATGTGCTTCCTTACAAAGGAGGTAGTCACAGAGGAAATGGGCCTTCTGAGACACCACCTGAGGGGAGGTACCTGCACAGTGACCCTAGCAAGAAGATAAATTCAAGACATCGCTTACCTTACGCCTTGCCTCTTGTCAAGGCACTGAAAGACACGTTCAAGCCAGCTACAACAGGATATCCCATGTATTGTCTGGAACCTTCCCCTCACAAGGACTGACCCAACCTCACTCTGATTAGCCTGAGAGATCTGGTGTCACATGTGTACATGAAAAGCATCTAGGCACTTATTAAATATGCATTCCCCTTCCTACTAACATTGTTCCATCAATATTTTAATGCCATGTTGCCTTTTAGATTGTGTTCCTACTGTAACATGAGGTCCCTGCTGGGGCAGACAGATACCAGAGAAATGGATGTTTCTATGGATGACATTTGTTTCAGTATGAAGAGTTGTCATCAGTGGTGATTTTCTGCTGCAAATGCTTACATTTACTTCATCAGGAAATACCATCTGTATTCCCTTCTACCAATAAAGCCAATGGGGCAGCATGAAGGTGTACAAAGTAAGGCTGAACGTATTCAAGCAGCGAAAGATAATTATTTATTGCCAAAGAGAGCTAACTTGTGATCAAGCTCAAGTTAAACTTAACCCAGTGCAAATGTGCTGACTTTTTTGGCATGTATAAGGAGTAAATTTGGATCATTGACTATTTCTGTAGTGAAATTCATGTCTATACAAAGTTTGTCTGTGGGTTTTATTTCCTGTTTTTTACAATCCCTTTCTCATTTTGTTTTGTGTTTTTCCTCTCATCTCGTTATAGACTAATCATCGCCAAGTCTCAGTCATTTGCTTGAAAAACAATAGCTGGCAGTCATTGTGCTAAATAGCCCATTTTGTTATCCCTGCCACAATCCACCGCATTCTCAGTTATTGCACTTGATAGGTGTCATTAAGGTTTCCATGTTGTTAGTCATTTTCCTGATCTTTCATGTTTCTTCTGCTCAGGAAGCAGCTTTTCCTGGAAACATTCAAAGAGCAAAAAAACCTGATTACAGTGAGCACTTTGGGGTAATGGCATCTAAGATCCAAATCCCATACTTTTTTTTTTAAGCTGGTAACTCCAATTATAAGCGTGAAAGGCCAGATTATGCCACTTGTGCTCACACTAAGTCATTCCACAGAAGTCTACAGAATTAGTTATGAGAGGAACAATGTTCAGCATGAGTAATTTTTAGATAGCGCAGCCTAAGAGTTTGTAGCACGCTGTATTATCTTGAGCTGGGATGTATTAATAGGACGTTAGACTGTCATAGACCTGCCCATCTCAAATACTGCAAGGTTTCTCTACGCCATCTGCAAAAAATCAGTGCAGGTGCTGTGGCTGTCTGAAGGCTCTCAGACAACTTTAAAGCTCTGTTTGAGGAATGGATGTGTAGCCACAACACAAGGAAGGAGACCTTCCCGTTTGCAGGCTGCTCTCTTTCCTGTTGCTGGCAAGAAGGTCTCTGGCATCCCTTGTGCAAAGCAAGAGAAAGCAGTATGAGGGCTGCAGGAGGCTGATGTTTGTGCAGTGGCACCCATGTTCATGCAGAGCCAACCAGGGTCTGAGCACGCACCGGGAGTGAACATGCCACTGCTTCATAGAATCACAGAATCATAGAATTGTTAAGGTTGGAAGGGACCTTTAAGATCATCAACTCCAACCATTAACCTAACCTGACAAAACCACTTCTAAACCATATCCCCAAGTACCACATCTACCCTTTTTTAAAATATCTCCAGGGATGGTGAATCCACAACCTCCCTGGGCAGCCTATTCCAATGTTGGACATCCTGGCATCTACTTTCCAACCTTGAAACCAGAGATTTGCCGAATCAGCTCAAATCTAAACCGCTTAGAGCACACGAACAAAGCTGTCCTCCCTTTGGTGGGAGAACATTAAGTAAAAAGAGAGTCATTTCCCCCAGAAATAAAGTTTGGGGTCATAGGAATGAAGAATCAGGTTCATATCACTTCAGCAAACACCCTCCCTTCAAAAAGTGCTACAGGTTTTCAATATCAAAACAGGAAAGGCAGATCTTGGATTAGTTTATACTGCATCAACTCAAAGCTTCGCACACAGTAAACTGGAGCTAGCATAACAAATGTTAAGGGTTCAAAATAAAGTTAATTTACAATCCTAACATGAGCAATTTGTTCCCCAGCAGAAAAGGATCAAGACTTCAGTTAGGGTCTTTTTTTGATGATTCAGGCAGAATATTGCAATTTGAAAAGAGGGATTCCAGACAGCTGAGTTTAATTCTTACCTCATATTTTTTTATATGAGTTTACAGGTCTCAAGATTGTCTTACAGGAATGGCAAGTATACGGACAAAACTTTCATCGTTGCTACAAAGCTGAGAAAATAGGCCATTTTTAGTCAGTAATGCAATAACGAGATATAAGTGTTTTCATTTCTATTGCAGTTTATATCCCAAACACCAGTGGGATGCCAAGCACTGCATTAGCATGCAACATAAAACAAGTATACATTTCTTATCCTCCTCTACCATTATTACTCAAAATACTTTTCGTGTTGCTGTAATTTTTTTGTGCCTAGTTTTTTTAAGAGGTGATATTTGAGGAAGAATGAGGGAAAATACATGCCATAATTTTTGAATTGGGCAAGACTGTCAAAGAAAAAAAAAATCGCGAAAACTCTCCAGGGTGAGAGAGTAACACCATATCTTTCTCCTTTGAGGCACAGATTCCTCCAAAAATGACATAGCTGTGAAACTAAAAGCTCAGCACAGAAACAGTTCCTGGACACCTCCTGCGTATGCATATATATAGTACACACGCAGTTGGGGACATACTTATGGGTAGCAATATATAAGCAGCAGAGTCACCATCAGCCGAACCAGTAATTTCGGAGAAGGTGAAATACTTCTCCAGAAGGATAATATTTTAAAGGGAACGCACAAACTTTCTGTTGGCCTTTTCACTGAAAGAAGCCCATCTGGGGAGCTCAACAGAACAGGGGTATGCTTTGTATTTCACCAGAAAGAGATGGGTCAGTGGTGTGGCTGTGGAAAAATCATAATCCTACAGGCTAGGAAATATTCCCCCAGCTCCTCACTGGTTAAGACTCTTTTTGATATAAGTGTAAATCATCATCTCTTTGTTGGGGGAGAGAGAAGGGAGGACTTGCTCTCAGATTTCTCCTTGAGAATCTGCCAGTGCATTTGCTGTTAGGAAATGACTAAAATAAGCCTCTGCACATATGTCCTTAAAAACACTTTGACTGCATTCCCCCGTAATTATTAAGCTTCTTCAGAGTCTGTAAGCCAGTGAGAAAGGGATTAGAGGGGTTACTTTGTGCCTCTGTGCCCGTAAAAATCCCTTGGCTACTGCAGCACACTGCTCAGAGCGTCCTGAAAGCTTTCATATAATCCCTGCCTCCCAGCCACCGCCACCACTGCATTCTCTTTATTTAGACGCATTCAAATTTCATGCTGTAATCCAAAAGCACTCCAACACGGAAACAAGATCCACATTATAAATCACGTTTAAAAACTAACCTGCCAGTTAAAGTGGAGCAGCCAGGCAACTGCATGATAAAGCTTCCCCCAATGGAAGGAAAACCAGGAGATGTAAATTGGCAGTCAGCACCTGTTGACGTTTCCTGTTCTCCTGGGAGTGCAGGAAAGGGATCATTTTCTATACCTGTCCCTGTAGGAGAGGTCACAATAGGACACCAATCCTGAACTGGAGTTGCATGTGAGTATAAATGCAGGATAGCAATAGTAAAAGAGAGGTTGGCTGCACGTCACCGTTCAGGGGATTTTCATGTCAGAAGACAACTTGTTATGCTCAGTGGTGTTCGCACTGAAAATAAGTCATTGTATCATAGGTGGCAGCAACACAGGACTGCAAGATACCTTCTGGGTCACAGAGTCTGTTTCTAGTGCCAGCATGATATTATATAACCCCCTTCACCAACTCATCTCTAAGAACCCTAATTTTTTTTTTCAGGCGACATTTCCCTGCAATAAAATCAGGGAGGGATTCTGGGGTGCAGAAAGGTTTGAATGGTGCACTGCTGTTAAACCCAACAACAGCTGTAAACATCCAAAGTGAACAGCTTCCAGGTCATGATGTTAAAGCAGAGAAACAACTGTCAAATGTGCATTAAAACGACATCTGCAAGACGGAATCGAAAAATCTCTTTCATGGAGCCAACCAGTAACAAACACTTCCTGGGTAAAGAGGAACCTGGCACGGTTCGGCACAAGTCGACTGGGAGGGAAACAGCGGGGCTGGAGCAGCTGGAGAGGAAGCTGCTTGTCATGCACTCCCCTCTGGGAGCGGAGGGAAACCCGGCGGCTTTGAGGTCTGCAGCGGGCACAGCGAGGAAGAGTGGTCACGGTCAGGGCAGCCGGGTAACCCAGCTTCAGCGCTTGGCTCACTACCTCCCTGCCCCCTCACGTTTGCTTTTATCCCTTGGCACATCATATCTTGGTCACCATCTGTGAAGCAGAGATAATAACACCTCTTGTCTGCATGTCTATTTAGGTTGCAAATGCCTTCCAACAAAGACCGTCTCTTATTTTGTTTACCAACAGTACATGGGCTAGGTCTTGTATACAGACCCAGGTCACTAATAATCATTATTTTAATAGTGATGATAAATATAGTAATTATCCAATATGAATCTAACAACAACAGTCAAGCTTCTTTTGTTTTCTTTTTATCAGAATTGTTATCCTAAGTACATGAGGCCGCAGGAGTCAGAAGCACAGAGCAGTTTTGCCTGTTGTGGAGGGGCTGCTGGCGATCTCTGGCTGCACACGTCTCGGGATGCGCCTGAGAAAGCGGTGCAGATACATACACATTCAATGAATACGTGAGCGTTCAGGCACTGGCCACGTCTGACTATTCAAAACTGTCATCTTCTATGCACTGTCTGTTTGCAGAGTGACCAGGGAATTTACTCCATATGAAGCTCCACAAAATAGGAACTCTGAAATATTACTTTATGACAATCTCACAGGACAGATAAGCAAATAAGCATTACAAACAGAACAGACCGTATCTTTTCCTGATTAATTCACTCACCTCTTCCACTTTAACAATAGTAAATGACAGGAATAACAATTCTTCCTCATTCCAAGTAAAGGATTTGATAGATTCATGATACACAGCAGAAGCCGAAACATTAGTTAAGAACTGCAGCCTGGTACTAAAGCCCTCCAGGGTTTGAACAAACTCTGCTGACAGTGCTTGGCTAATTTTAAAAATTGCTGCAATTAATTTTTTTTAAATAAATGAGCTCCCAAAGTGACATATTTCAAACACAGAATCTTAGTATTCCTTTCTAGTGAAGTCTGTGCTGTTGTTCATAGGGAAAGAGAAGGAAGCTCTGAGCTAATTGTTAACCCCAGGGGAATATCGACAGCCAGCCAGCTGCTAAGGCTTTTTGCTTGATCCCTTGCAAATTCTCTTCAGCTATTCATGGCCAAAATGTGTCATGTGCCAGTCTGAAATCATGTTAGAGGAACCGGTGGAAAGGGTCTCCTTTTCATACTCCTGTCAGGCTTATGTCAGAAGGCTGTGAGGGATAACCATTGCTATTTATAGGTAATCCCCCTCTTGAAAGGTCACCCTTCATTGTGTGTTCGTTTCGACCCATGTCTATCCAAAAATCATTCTTCTGCAGCTCATCCTTAATGAGTATTTTTTAAGCAGATAAAAATTAAATAAATCATGCAATAAAGCAGAAGATAGTGTCTGGTTTACAGCAGAGAGCCCAAGGAATGCATAGCACTCACATTATCTCCTGTGGTTTTAATGACAACATAGGCAGGTTTATTTTGTCTGGCTTTTTTTAACAACTTCACTATCTTGGTTCAGGAGCAGGCACCTACTTTACATGTTGTAGATTCTTGATAATAGGACACTTGGGCACTGAATCACTTCCCTTATCATGAGCTACTCACGTGCAAGCACCGAGCCACTTATCAGCCCAACAAACTGTAGCTTGCAGCAAACTGGAGAGCAGAATAGCGCCTGCTCTGCATTTCTCAACATTTCTCAGAATGAGAAAAACAAAACAGTTCCCATATTATGAAACTAAGCTTTCACTCTTTCCATATATTTGAGTGGCCATCCTGAGCTGAAAGCTGACTTCCTTTCCCACTTTCTGCTGGGCTGCGAATTGGAGGAAGCAAGTAAAGCGATGACAGCACTGAGCACTAAAATAACAGAAGCGTTGAATAAAAGAAAGAGAAAAGTGTATTTTTATGGAAAATGGTGCACAGCAGTACACCAGCACAGTGATGCTTTCTGTATTTTCAGACCATCAAAGTTCAATTAATGGAACCAAGAGGACTGTCACCATGGCAAGAGGTCAATGCAGAGAAGGAGAAATATGGGAGGGGAGGGGAGATAAAACAGAGTGAGGCACTGTGAAAGAAGGAGGCCAATGTCACCTGAAAATAAATGGGTAGGGGACTTGAGAAGATATGACTTAAAAGCACAGAGATAATATATAATATTTCTTTCAAAAAACCTCTCTCATGCTGCTATCCTTCTTAAAAGAAAGAGGTAAAGGTAATGAGTGAAGCCTTCTCATCACACTTCTAAGAGTGGGTAGACAGGGATGTGGGTTGGCTTTCCTCAGGATCGACAGTGCTGGTTTTTGCTGAGCTTTATCATCATGTCAAGCAAAATGGAGCACGCTACTGCAGGGAAGGCAAAATAGCTTCAGGTTATACAGGGCTGTGCCAGAAGTTGTTCTCAGTGCCATTATTGTGTCTTTTCTTCTGATTAAATTTTGAGTATAAATGGCAGGGTTTGTTCCATGGAAAATAATAGCTAGACTGCAGAAGTGGACAACAAATTGGTGATCTCACCAGGGCCACCACAATGAAGCTAATTCTGTAACATATACTGCAGCTTCTTTGGTTTTGCCATTCATTAAATAAGCCTGGCTTAGAGGCAGTCTTTACATTTTCAAACCATCAAACAATTAAATCACTAATCAAAGCTACAACTGCATTAAAAAAAAACACCAACAACAAACAAAAAAAAACAGAAAGCACTGAATTTGTTCCTCAAAAGAAATGAAAAGGATTACAGAGATCATGTTTGAACAGGAAAAACAGGACTATAGTTCTTGGACTATTCATGTAAATGACTCATCTGCAGTGGGGGAAAAACAGCCTGTAAATGTCTGATTACCAGGTAATGATTTTTGCCAGCTTCCACCAGAGAAACTGGTATTTCCAAAATTTCTTTATGGATCTCCACAGCCAAATCCCATTTTATTTCAATAGGCATGCAGGTTTAACTCAGTCACATTTGTGGTTTAAAGTGCTCTTCTAGATACTGTGTGGTTCGAATTTAAGTTTAGATAGGGTTCACCTCACCTAACTGCAGCCCTGTAAAATTCAAGCATCTAGACTGAGATTGTCATCTAGGCTACTTGAACAGACAGTGCAGAGAAGATTGTTCCTCTAGAGGGTTCATCCCATCTATCCAACACACTTAATTTTTGATTATATGAATGAACCTTTGGAAATGCCTGTACCTCTTGACTAACTACAAAGGGAATGTACAGGGCCCTTTGAGAAGACACTTGTCTCTTAGAGGGCTGAAGTCCCATCTCCTGTAATCACTGTTGAACCAATACACCCACATCAGGGTTGCCTGCATTGTGGATCCAAGAAGAGTGGGGAGAAGGATGCTGGATGCCCAGTGCCTCCCATGTCTGAACTGACAAGTAGGGATGAGAAGGGAGGTGATGAATGCTCCCACCTGCAAACTGCCTGTAGCAGTCAGAAGTCAGCAAGAAGGAGATGTACTCTACTGCACTTGCACCTTATCTTACCTCCCTGTAGGTGGGAGGAAAGAGGTAACGAGCTAGAAATCTCTGAACAACGCATCAAGCTAGTTTTCATTTTGTCTGAATTACTCTTGATTTTAGATAGCTCATTATTATGACAACCATTCCTCAATGTTAAGGGAAGAGTATAGTTGGAGAGTGTGTCTCACAAGTTGTGCTATCACCCAACAAGAGCCCATGTGACTAGCAACAGGTCCTTGCTCTTCCACTTGCCAGCATAAAACTTGTGGAGGACTATGTAAGACAATTTAAATAGACAATTAAAGTCATTAAGTGGCACCCAATCAAGTTAACGTGAAGATTCTCCTCTCATTAAGGTCGCCGCCTATCTCTTATTCTGGAAGGCTTTTTTTCAAGGTGGATGCCAGTCACGACTTCAGGAATTATGTCTTCATCTTTTCTTTCCCTAGCAGGAGCTCCTTGCAGACAAGGCAACCTTCCTGGGAATAACCCTCAACTAGTCCCCCAGGATGAGATTGTGTGACTAGCCAGAAACCTACTCTAAATGGTTTTGTCTATGTTTAATGGGTCAGTAAATGTCTTCTTCCATTGGAGTAGTGGAATAGCATTATACAGGTGACGTCTCAGACTCCCAAGAAGTTCTTAGTATATGTTCTACTATTTTTGTATCCTCTCCCTACTTTTAATACTAGTAGGGTAGGAGACCCTTTTTTTTAATATTTCTTCAATTTGTTAGTAGCAACGTGACTTCGAATAAGGTTGGATGATTGTAGGATTTATGTTTGTCTTCATCTGATGGAAGAAAACTGCCTCAGAGACCTGCAGGTGGTGGTTGACTTCAAGCTGTTAAAGTGCCCAACAGGGAGTTCTTCTCATGAAGAATACGGGTTTGGTTTCCTGGTGTGATACAGCAAAGCCTGCTTTCCCTTCAAAGTAAAGCATGTTTTCTGCCTTTCCCTAGCAAACTGAAAGAAGTATTTAACTGAGAAGAGTATAGTTTCTGGGTAACACATAAATATTTCAAATGGTCCAGGGATTTCCATACGGTTGTACTCCTCAGCTGGCAGACAAAGCATCTGTCACTCTTCCATTACTCTCATTTTAAGCTAGAATCACCAATGCATGGTAGGCCTTGGCATAAGTAACACCCAAATACGGTGATGGTCACCTAATTGAGAAGGTACCTGTAAAAACTCTCTGCTGTTTTTTTAAGTATTTTGCAGAAGATTGCTTGGGGGGGTTATTCTGTAAGTATTTTAGGCCCTTAGATTCACCTGTTTTGAGATTTTGTGCAACCTTCTGGTCAGAGGTATCATGGGCTGACTCCTCTTCCCCATGTCCAGTGTATCAGCTACAGTTTTAAACATGAAGTTTAGTTTTTTAATATATTCTTCAGAGCTAAGCTGTGATTTGGTCTGTCCTGTTGAACAAAACATCAGCATTTCCCCAAGTCTTTGGCCTTTTCAGCCCCTGCCCCTGTGTGGGCACCTCACATACCTGCTGTCATCACACAGGAGGATACACAAGACACGATTTTAAACTCATTATGTTGGCCATATGTGCTATAACTATACCATGATAGAAGGTTGGCTTTGCCTATTGATGTTGCCAATGGGTGAATAACTGCTACTGGAATACTACTCTTACAGAAATTGCAAATCATTCTCGTTCTATCATGAGAAAGATTTCTGTTTAAGGAAAGGATTACACTACTTTAAACCCCAGACCATTTTAATTTCAGGAAACGAGCTTTAATCATTCACTCTGCTGTCCAGTGCTGAAAATGAGCAAACAAAAAAAAGCTGTCTCACACCTCTCTGTAATCACAACCATTTTCTTTTGATCTTTTAAGAGGCAGAGGATGTTAATAGATCTTTAACAAAAACAAGCAAACAGACAAACAAACAAAAAATAATAAAAAAAAAGCCCAAACCCAAACTTTCTAAGGTCTACCTGGTCTGTACATGAAGATTTATTTCATCTCACTTAATCTTCAACAATACTCCACAGCATCCCCTATCATGGAAATTTATACCTTTGGTTGTTTTGTTATTATGTCTCAGAATGCCTTTAGAGTGCTGGAAATGTACTGGCAATTTTTCTAAGCCTCTACAGATCTTCTTGGAGTGCTTTTAGAAAATAAGATGGAGCTTGGGGGATGATTCACAGTATTCTAAGTGTTTTCTTTAATATGTAGCCTCATGCCTGTACAAGGCTGAACACTGTCCATGATTCTTCCAATCTCTACAACCACAGGCAGAACAGCACAAAATTTTGATATCCTGCCTCTCTATAAACCATACACTCCACCTTTCTGTAGACCACTATGTAATGGAGGAAGAAGGAGAGAGAAAGTTCTTACCTTTTGTGCTGGCAAAAGGTACTAACATGCAGAAGCTGACTTACATACAGGCCTTAAATTTTGTGCAGCAGCTATAATTAGAACTTCCCAACAGACTTGATTTTAACACCCTTTGTGATTATTTTTTTTCCCCCTCCGGATTCCCTGCATAACATTAAGCAGCTCTGTAATATAATTGCACTGCTACAAAACAGTAGCTGCACTCTGCCTCTGTATGCTGTGGTTGCCAGCCACCAGCTAAATGTGAATCTGTTGTGTCATTCATAGCTCTGCACGTTTGGAAGAAAGACTGAGTTCAAGTTTAAACTGACATTATTAAGACTGACAGGTCCCATTTTTAACCACCCGTTCATTTGAGAATGCTATTTTTGTCCACTGCCCTATAGAACAAAGATTCCCCCCTGTGACAAAGCACAGTACTGCTAAAATGCAGCTTTTCTCATTGCACTGTGGCCACAGAAAACCCAGAGGAATAAGTGGACTGTTCATAATCTCTGTGTAGATACATGCAGGTCACACCACCCTGCCACTCCACTTCTCTCTCTTGCTCCCGTGTGCAGGTAAGGTAGGGAAGTATGCAAGACTCTCCTCTCTCCCAGCAATTTCGGGGAGCACGACTTCTATAACGTCCTCTTCAGTGTCTGCCTACTGTCTGACAGGCAGAACAGAGGGGTGGTGTGACAAGCACATATACATTCACGAAAAAAAAAAACCATAACTGATGGATCTAATTTTAGGCCTAACAGCCATCTCTCTTTACGATAAGAGGAACAAAAAGACGTCCAGCTCACTAGCAAATGGAATATTAACTGTACCAGGAATGCAAGCATTTTTAATAGGCATGGCTCTGGAACAAGACAAAGAAGCTGCTGTTTCAAGTCTGATCTTATGAACCACATAAAAGAAGTTGGGAGACTGAGTAAGTGTATCGCCCAGATCAGGCACAGTCATCCTGACCCCCTCTTTGGCTTATAGTCACATTAGCAACTGTTGTCCTCATTGGAAACTTTTTAAAACCAGTGACTTACCAAAAAATTTTGCTGTGGAGCATAAGCCTCAATGAACAGAAGTCATAACAACTAAAGTTACAGATGCACATGTCAGCTGAGCAAAGTGGGCATTTACAGCCTTGCTTGTCAATAGACAGCCAAAGGCAAATTCATTCATCAGGCCTATTTCAGTTTTCTGCTCTGGGAGGAGATGAAGCATACTCTAAAACTGCCTATGTCTCTCCCTTCACCATAAAAGGAATCTATTTACCACCTGATGTGTAGCATCCAGCACCTGGGAAGCAGGGAAATTCCATCCTGTGCATCAAGGTGCAGGTAGGTCTCCAAATATAACATTTTTGGTCAAAACGTTTATTAGTTCACAAAGTAAAGTTCTACAGAGTCAAGTAATACAGGGCATCAGAAAAGAATATAAAAAATATATGTGCAAGCAGACTAAGCAGAAAAAAGAAATTAAAATAAACAGGAACATAATTATACCCATGGAAAAATATTTATCCCACACCACTGTACAATTGCTAGTAACTTTGGGCATATAGCATTGGGACAGTATAAAAGATACTGACAAGGTTCTCTTGAAGTCCCTGCCAGCTTTTTCCCATGAAAGGATGAAAGAATAGAAGCATCTATACTCTACAGGAATATAAATCCTTACTGGAAACAGAAATGAGTATCCCATTGATTTTTAATGATACTTATTCATGCAGGCGCTTGACATCATGTCTATATCATCAAGGGAACTCAGCTGGGAGATCCCTGGAGTAGCTCCGCATAGGTTGCTACGTCTTCACAGAATGGCACATTGCTACACGAGGATGCTGGCTTAGGTCCCAAAAACCAGACCCGGGATGTCCCTGCACAGGGTGCCACAGCATGGAGTGTGGATGCCACAACTCCCTTTAAAAATAAGTTTTATGATTCCCAAGTCACTGAGGCAGTCTTAAAAGCTTGTCTTCACAGAGCGAATCACATGAAAACGGAGATGAAAATTTAATCCTTGGCATGGATGCCTAAATGGCTTCAGGACAATTTTTTTTTCAAGTTTACTGTACGAGTCATATTGAATTAAAGAATCAGAAACTCTCCCAACTTATATGGTCTCTCGTTGCTATCCAAGTGGAAACAGACTCATTCATTTCCTAATACAATCAGTGATAAAACAAGTTAAGTTGTTAATTGTTAGTGTAGATAGATCTAATCACCAGGAGAAAGGTGAGAGTAAACCGCACATATTTGTCACCATTTAAACAATAGATATTTTTCCAGCAGCAAAGAATAAGTATTTGAGACCTTGCCAGTAGATCCTAATTTTTGTTTAGGAAAGATGGTGTTACTTTGGATGCTACGGATAACTTGTCTTACCTTTAAGATAATAAATTGTATGTGCAAATACAAGTGTAAACTCTGCAGCTTTACAAGTGGAGAGCTTTAACTGTAAATGTTGGCTTGTTCTAAGAATTTGTCTTCGGTTAGTCTGTGTTTCTGAATAATACAAAATGGTCTGCGTGATATTACAGGAACACAGTCTCCGGTCTCTGGAGACCTAGTTGAAATTTCATATGTGGTTTCAATCACAGCAATAACAAGAGACAAGCTAGAACAATATTCACTTGGTGCAGATAAAAAAACTTATCACGCAGAAGAAAGATTCTGCAAAATACAAGCAGGAGAGGTGGAAGACACAGGATCGCTTAGCCTTCATCCCAACAACACAACCTGTGTAACATCGAAGCAGCTGTGTCACAGCCATTGCTGTGGTACACTAGATCTATTGCTTTTGCCTCCAACAGTATTCAGGATTGCACAGCACTGGTTTGCAGCGATACGCTTCTGCTCAGGTATCTGCACTGCGTCCTGCCAGCTCCGTAACTACAGTGTATGCTGATCTACAGCAGGAAAGAAAAAGAAGAATGTTGCAGACATGACACGAGACAGTTTGAAACATTCATGAGACTTTTTTTTTTCTTTCTCACGTGTTACATAATTTTACTAATGTGTTGGCTGTTTACAACCTTTGAACCAGACTTGTCACAGAAGAGAAACTCCATAGACTCGGTCCCAAAGCTGGGAAGGTTTTTTGCAATATTTGTTTGTTGTCATTTCAGTAGTTCATGGTAGTTAACATTTGACTGAACTTCCTATAGCAAATAATCTGACTAAAGAAATACTGCAGCAGGGACTAAAATACTACGTCTCCTTTTTCTTTATCGTTATGGTGATAAACGGTGGCAGATACATCAGAATGCATCCTAAGGAAGGAAAATGTTGTGTTTGTACAAAACTTCTATCATTCTGTTTTGTCTTAGAAACCAAAGAAGAAAAATCAGAGGCAATGGAAGTGAGTGCAGCTGTTGTATTTATTTAGTCTCATGGGCAGTGCCATGATGACAGACACTCTTGTGGTGCAGCTTTTGCACAGCACTTCATGATTCCCACAGAGTCTATCATTTCCACACAGCCTTTCAGGCACTCAGCAATTTTCAGAATCAGATCCTTACCCATTTTCACATTACGCGTTATAATAAATCCTCTGTTATAATGTTTTGTTAATTCACTAGTAAATAAATGGAAGTGTGATCTGCTTCCTCTGTGAAGTACTTGATGCATTCAGTGCACTGTGTTCATATGAATGTATTTCTCTCTCTTCATGCAGGTGAATGAATTCATGAACCCTGATGTTTATTTGAATGTCATTTGAAGCCTTCTGCAGAAAATGGTAAGATAAACATCTCTAAACTTAAAATCTTAAATGCGGCCTAGGAAAGTTCATGGGAGGTTTTCTTAAGATTTGTGAACCTGGGGTCATGTTTTCCATACACATGGCTCTACCCATGACGACATGTGCAGTGGCACTGGCTTTAACCAAGTTCGCTCCTTGCCTCCTGCTGCAATGAATTTCTTGTTAACCTTACAAAATACTGCAAAAAAAAATTGGTCATTCCCACCAACTGCTGATGGCCTGTTGTCAGTAACCTCTCATGACTAATGTCTTTGCATTAAGTTACAAATCTATTAAATCTGGCCCAGTAAAAGAGAGATACAATGTTAGAAACAATACTTGGGGTGTTCTAAGTGTCTAAAACACAGATTGCGTTTGTTAGAGCTAGGACTGATTGCATCTGTCAAACAGCAGGAGGTCTTATCTTTTCTGGAACCCTTCTATACTCAGTAAAGAGAGGCACTTCCAGAGCGGTACTCAGTCAGGATAACCTAAACACCCGGTTTAGAATAAGACAAATTCCCAATTAGACTTGCATCCTTTCTTTTGACAGGGAGCCCATCTGCCCACTTTTTGGCATTACACTTAATTTTATACACACTTACCTTGACATGGGGTGAAGTTAGCTAAGATCACTCTTGTCTTTTGTGAACAAATGCCTGAATTCAGAAAATTCAAGGAGTGCATAGATCTATGAGAGATCTAATTTTACCCCAGAAGGCTGATAAAAAAGTATGTATCTATATCTTTTACAAGGTTTTTGCTAGAGCTTTGGAAATGGCTCTACAAAGAGCAAAGATCTTAATCATAGTTTAACTTGTCCATGCTGTTCTAAAAACTCTGATGGCTTGTCACTCTCCAATACTGTCTTATTCTGTTTGGTCTTAGTGATGATTATGCATAACACACTAGACCAGACATTCTGTGCCCTGTACAAGCATCTTACTGGAAGAAACACAGTGCATGTCATTTACTGATGTAAAGCTTACTTTTCTGACTGTCACAGTGTTGGCAGACTGATTTATCTGTCCTTTGGGAAAATTCTGGGATTGGATTTGAAAAGTCTCTGATCTCAGTGGATGTCTGTGCCACATTCTGAAGCACAAAGAGCAGGAGATTTTATGGAGGATCAGAAAAGAGTTGCACAACAAAGATTTGGTGATAATTTCTGTTGTAGCAGAAATCTACATAGACACTTTATATGCTGTCTGCGGTGTTACGATCTGCACAGAAAGAAATAAAAGGAAGAGACATCAGGGGGACTATTCCTTAAAATTGCACACCTTCAGTCAGCACATCATTTCTTTTTCACCAGCACGGAAACTACTGGTCGAGAGCCTGGAGCTGTATTCACGAATCTGGGGAGTTTTCTCTGTGAAGTCTCGGGCAGCATGGCTGCTTTAGCAGCGTGCTGAGAAGCACAAAGGGGTTGCCAGTGCTTCGGGACCTCCTCATGAGGGGCTGGCAGCTGGTTGCCTCCTGGAAGCCCATCTGGACCTGTAAGGTCCACAGGCTCTGTGATGCCATCCACCGGAACCCACAGCAGGTCCTTCCCTATCCTGAAACATTGATCGAGCAATCCAGCAGGAAGAACCTCACCAAGAGGCTCCACTCTTGTTTATCTACGCCCTTCCCTGCTGAATTTGCAGGTAGGACAGATGGTAGTTGCACAGGTGACAGACTCTGCTCTGCACTTCAGGTGGCACTGGTGCCAACTTGAACCAAGCTCCAGCAGAAAGAAACAAAAAAAAAAAAGACACCTGTGCTATTCACACTGCTAGGGAACATGTCTCCAATTACCTGCTATTACTGCTTGTGTAAGAATGATAACTTGGCTGTAAAAAGAAGCAAATTAAATAGAAATTCCTACACTGAAGACAGTGTGTTGATATCGTCAGTCTGGTAATCAGGAAATATCAGGTTAGAGTCAACAGAAACTACACGGTCAAAATCTGTGTTTCTGAAGGTGTGATCTCAGAACAATGAGCTCTATTTCTAGGAAACAGACAATAAATAACCTCATGTCAGCTTCTTTATGAAATAAGGCGCAAGCTTGGATACAAAGAGTGCTTTGACCATGCTCTGAGTAAGTTTGTTTTGCCATTTTTAAGCAATGGTCCTGAATATAAACGCATAAATAACTCCAAGCTCATTAATATTGTCCAAAAGACAATTTCTGTCTGAGTAGAAACCTAGCAGAGAGTGACAGAGCTGGGAAGTAAGTAGAGCTGAATTTCACCACAGAACCTCTCTCAGTGGGCCCTCCCTATCTTGGCCCCATCTACACTGTTGTGTTGATTTTAGTCAGCAGACATGGGAGAAGACAAATAGAGAAATAGAATTTGCCTTTTATTTAATAGAGGGAATAATGAGGTTTATGTCACTGAGGAGGGGGATTCTTGGATTTTCCCGTATTTTTGAATTTACAGGCCATTGGACAGCAGGAGTTCTGAGATTTTCTTGAATGAGATATACAGCAAGTAAAATGTTCCACCTGAATTATAATTTTATCTGTCTTGATTAGTTATGCGTTTAGAATGTTCTCAGGCTTGAGTAGAGTAGTTTACTTTTCCTCTTCTTGCCTTCCATCATGTTCTCTCCATATACTCGATGATTCTCCATAATTCCTCCCAAGATTCAACAGCCTCCTCTAAATTCCCCTTAGACATATTGAAAAATGTTTCTTCAACACAATTACCCTAATTTAGATCTAAGAACAAGAGTTCCCACCATCTTTGGTGAACAGATAGAGCTGTTTGTCTCCCCCCCTCAACCCCAAATGTTGTCATCGTCTCTCATTAGACAATAATGGTCTTTGTGGGGGAAAGGGCAAAGAGTTATAAAGGAAGTTTGGAAAAGTGTCCCTACAGGACAAAGAAAGGCTCCCCTTCCTAATGACACCAGTGAGCAAAACAGCTGCTGGAATAGTATTGTACCCAAGAGGCTTGAACTACATAGGGAACCCCAGCACTTGTGGAATGTAATCCACCAGCAAACCTTCAAATCTCTGACCAGTGTCAGCTTCTTGAGCTTAAACCCTTGGACGCATGTGCCACAAGGTCATAAGCATCCAGCCTACATCAGCAGAACTCTATAAATTTTACTCATCTGCCAAATTCTTACTGTATAAGTCAATGAGTTCTGCAGGTTTCTAAACAGCTTTCAACTTGCTTGCCCTCACATTAAATGCAAGATAATGTATCTGACTGTTTAGAGGTTTTATTGTCAAGACATAAAACTTTTTCCAAATTATTGTCATTTATTTTCCAGGTTGTAAAGTGTTCAAATAAGCAAATCTGATTTGATTTTACCTTATTCTATTGCTCCATGACTAATTTACTTTTATTACTTCAAAAATGAACTCCATGGACATTTTACTCTTACTTCCAAGTGCATTTTTTATGAAAGTACTCTATAAAGTTTTGTTTGTGGAGCGATAACATTGAACATGTTGGCATAAGCTACAAAGCCTTAAATGGTCTGGGATCTGTTTTTTTCTTCCCTTTATCTTTTAAGCCGTTGAGTTCACCTGGAGCATTTCTGTTGTCAGTTCCAGTTTCAGTAATGGATGGGAAAATATTTGCTGTGAAGAACACTCAGCTCTAGGACTTGTTTCCCAGCTGGACTGCTAGTCCTGCTAGCCTTTAGGGCACAGAGCAAAGCTTATCTGTTTACCTGTGCTTCTTCCTAAGAAAATCCATGGGACTTGTTATCTTAGTGGGGAAATTGGTTAGACCAGACGTTTCTAGAGGGCTTTTGTGCTCTCCGATACTAATTAGCTTCAGGATTCTCTTTTCGCTAGCAGTTGTTGGTAATATGTTGTGAATTATTTATTAGGCTTTTTGTGAATGTAAATCCACCCAGATGCTTGGGCAGTGGGCACATGTTTTATAGATATGAATGTCAATCAATAAATAAATAGCTGTGAGTGCTTCTCTGTAGAGGAGAGGCAGGAAATGATCAGAAGGATAGGGGTAAAAAACAGGAGTATTTTGAAACTGAGGGTCTCTTTTGGCTGGTGTCATAGGTGGTTTTTTTCTCCTCAATATCCTCTGACTTCTATTGTGGTATTTCCTAATAAACTACGTCAGCATTGTAAGGGGCAGGTGCCATGGTTCCACTGCAGAAGAATTTTGAATGGATTGTATTTTGTGCAGGGATATGGACATATTAGTTACAAGGACAAAGCCAAAAGAAGTCATCTCCATTCAAAATGTTTTACCTTCAAAGTCCAGGTACAAGGCCTTCAGCTTTATAAAGAATATTTTATACTGCAGACATAGCCTGCTTTTCTTTGTGCAGATGATCCAAAAGCAGATATGGGTACTTTTAGTCATCATCTACAGCTGTCCAATAAATATTCCCTATGAATATATTTCAGACTACAGGTGGTTCATGAACTATTCAACTATTTTTGACTATATGCTTCTCTCAAGACTCTGACTTACATTCGCTAAGCAAACAGCTGTGGTGGCTAAGACCTTGCTGCCTCTTCTCCCCCATCCCAGCTGTTTGTTACTGACCCTTTGCCAGAAATTCTTGCTCCTGTTCCAGATACAGCAAAACCTGCTGCACCTCAGCTGCTCCAGTCATAATCTGGTGTCTTACTGCAAAACAACTTCTATTGCTAAGTTAAGCTCATGTACAGGACTGTAAAATGGAACAGCTGAGGCGCAGTAAAATGCTCTATTCTGCCAGCTCTGCAAGTGGGGGCCATATCTTCTTGGAAGAAGTGCTGATTTAACCAGTTCAAGCAAGACCTACCAGAGCTTGTCTGTCAGTGTTCCCCTGACCATGTATTGGCTACCACATTGCTTTTAGATGTCTAAAAGCATTATAAACAAAGTTAAGAACTTTTGATGCATGTAGTAACACCAAATATGGTGACATCACTGCAGCATTTGACAACTTTTGTCACTTGCATGGGTATTAGATATATGAGTATTTTTGCTTAAAGAGTAGGAATTCTCTACTCTTCAAAGAAACAAACACCCAAAATTCATTGAGAAGCAAAGATGTATGAATTTATGAACATAAGACAGGGAAAGTGAATCAGAATGTATTCTCAAATGGTTACCCACCTCTACCTCAAGCTTAGTTGAAATAGAAGCTGTTTTAAACTGTCTAAGGGAAAACTAGCAAATTGAAAGAATACTGTGGAAACAGGAAGGGCACAAGTCACAGCTATACACCAAGAGTAAAGTGAAACTGCATTTCTTTATATCAGGTTTCTGAATATAAAATAATAAAGGACTGGGAAGTCTGACACATGAGGAAAAGGCTGAGAATTGGGTTTGTTCAGCCTTGAGAAAAGAAGGGTGGCTACAAAGAAGGTGGAGACTCCCTTTTTACAAGGAGTCACATGGAAAAGACGAGGGGTAATGGGTGCAAGTTACTCCTGGGGAGATTGCAATTGGACACAAGAGGAAAATTTTTCACAATAAGAACAATCAGCCATTGGAATAATCTCCCCAGGGAAGTGGTGGATTCCCCAACACTGGACACTTTTAAAGATTCAGCCGGACAGGGTGCTGGGCCATCTTGTCTAGACCGTGCTTTTGCCAAGAAAGGTTGGATCAGGTCATCCTTGAGGTCCCTTCCAACCTGGTATTCTATGATTCTATGATTCTATAATATGAAAGCAGACGGGATAAAAAAAAATCTTGGCATTGTTATCCTTCCAGTGCCAGCGAAACACATAAAGGATGTTTGTGCAAAAATAGCTACTCTGACTTAGGTGATTATTAGGTACAGTAAATATTTTCAGGGATGTTCCATTCAGGTTTGCCCAGTAACTAACTGTGCACAAGGGAAGGTCATATGCAACACATACCACTCTGTTCCCTTAACTGGATTGCACAAGGAATACAGCAGCAAAGAATTTGCTCAGATATGTATGTTTCCATGGGAAAAAAATATCTTCTACTCCAACAAGTCAATCTCCTATTACACTTCAAAAGGTGGAGAACATCCAGACAGAGAATTCCCAGGGTAGGAATCAGTAGTTCTTTATAAATATGACAGCAAAATGCAGCATTATGTTGAATTAACACTCACCAGACAAATGACAAACACTGAAACACAGCCCAATTTGCATTGTTTTACAAACATAGTGTACTGTGAAGTAGACTGAAGCAGCTGTTACTTAGAATCAAGCTGAAGAGAAATTCAAATGATTTACAGTGTTAGACCTTTCTCCATTAACAGCTGTTTCAGACCTTTTGCCCTGAGGGAAAATACGGATGGATTTTGCAATACAAAAAGCACAATACATTGGACTTCAGTCACTGGGAAAAAAAAAAGTTTTTAACAGGGAAAGATTAATACCGATGATGCAGCTTAATAAGATTTTCATGAAAACAAATTTATTTTTCTAGCATGCTCACAGCTTGGAATATAGGCATGTTGGGTGTATAATTACTCTAATTACAGGCAAAATTGAAGGAATTTGACTATAATTGCCCATTAGCTAGTTGTCCTGAACATGACAGTCACCATACCTATTTTTGCAACAACAGATTTCGAAAGGGCAGTACAATACTGGTGGCTCTCCATTCTGCTATATGGTTATTGATTATGCTAGCATCTTACAAGAATTAGCGCTTTCTGGATGTAGTCCCATCCTCTCACATTCACTTCTTCTGATGTTGTGTCTTTTACTTTCACTAGGAGATCCAGGAAGAAAGGAAAAGATGTACCTAAATTTATTATTTACCTTCAACAATTTTTCTATGTTGTGTTATTGCTGCCCTTCATATTTACAACAACTTTCCAAGCAAAAAATCTAAAAAGCAGAAACGTTTATTTCTTCCTGGAGCAAGCTGGAGAGTTTAAAGCAAAAGTTTTACAGGAGGGTACATTTCATCTTTTCTTAAACTTTCAGTTGGACCCTGAAATTACAGAATCACAGAATCACAACATGGCTGAGTTTGGCAGGAACCTCTGGAGATCATCCTGTCCAACCCCACTGCTAAGGCAGTTTGCTCAGGACCACAACCAGTCACGTTCTGAATATCTCTAAGGACAGAGACTCCACAAGTTCTCTTCCAGTTGTCCAACCACGTTATGCATATAGCTACCCACAGTACATAGAGATTAATGAAAGCATATAGATTCTACACTGTTTGATGCAGTAATCTTTCTATTGAGTTTCATTTTTGCTTCTACATGGCTTATGGACTCAACTATTAGTCTTCTGTTGTTACCCTCACCTAGATCTCTCAGTGGATCCAGCAAAGCCAATTTGAGACATGCTTGCATTTTATTCAATAGGAGTAAGATTTTGTACCCGGGAAATTAAACTTATAGGAACTATTCTGTTTTTACACTACCTACAATTAGGATCTGGATGCTCCTATCTGATCTAAAACGTGCCTCAATTACTATCAAATTTTTAGCTTCAAAATGTGACATGATTCATGGAAAAAATATGCAATAACTAGCAAATATGCATGGCTACAGTATGTTAGGGGTCCTCCTGAGGTCAGTTTGGGGAAAAAAAAAAGTATGTAATGAATGTATATCTGTAAGGAACCATCTGATTTCCTGGTTAAGTTTTCAAGTCACTGGAACAATCCCATAAGGAAATTCTGGCCATTGCAACAGCTTTGTTTACTGTGTAGCCGTTCATAGCATCAAGCAATCCAGACAGTAAAACAAAATCAAGCCAGTAGAAATGCCAAAAATCTCAGTTCAGTTATACTAGACTTCCCCTGGAATAAAAGAATTTGGACTCTCAAACTCATTTTCCACCATGTAGCATGTATCATTCAAAACAGCAGGAGGACCACAGGTTAGGACAGGCCTGTGAAATATTTCTATGAGCTCAGAAGATGTGCCATCACTGCTATTCTGTCTTTTGGAAGAAGAAGCTGGAATTATGAATACTCTTGTACCTTCCTAGAGCTGAGACCCACCATTGCCAATTCCGTGTTGCCCAGAAAGGATCTAAAATTTGCTATCAGAAAGGCTGGGCCATCCTGATTAGAAAAACTGACATTTATTTATTTATTAAAAATCTGGAATAAGATTCAGCTTCCATCAGAGCTCGTCAGTGTATCTCCACAGTCTTTTATGGAAGAAGTACAAGATCTTAAATAAATTCTTGATGTAGTGGACTTCCACCTGCAAAAGAACAGGGAATACCTGGACTTCTTCCTAGATAGCTGTAAGTTGCTATTTCAGAATGTGTTGCATCCCCAGAGATCAGAGGGACAAACAAACTGACCCAAGAGGTCCACTTCGCCTCTTACTTCTAGGACAGGGCTGTTGTCATACAGTGGCATGGATTCGCGGGCATCTGTATATACAACTGGTGCTGGATGTGAGCACACCGGGGCGCGTACAAAGGGTGAGAAGACAAGGTGGTACCTGTTGTGTGCTGGGTTGAAGTCAGCCAGAGACCCAAGAACTAATATTCTCCAAAAGCAAGGCAAATGTATGAAGAGTGTACGTATTTATAAAGCAAGCGCAGCTAGGGAAGCCAGCTGGCAGCTCTACCTGCATGTCTGCTCCCTGGGAGAGCATAACCAGCTAGGCAGCTGCAGGAGCCTGGCAGGCTTCCCCACACATACCCTATCAACACCATTCACACAGCAAAGGAGAGGAAAGGAAGGAAAATTAGATGTAGCTCACTCCATAGAGCTGTCCCCTGAGCAAAGGGATGATACCCCTCTGCCTCGTCCCAGCCTACTTCTCCCTGGAGCATCTTTCCTGGGTCGGTAACAGATGATACTGTCTGCCCTGGCTGGGAGGAATGAGGTGAAAACCCCATGGGAGCAGACATAACCTGGTAGGAGACAAAACTGCTATGTAAAAGCAAAAGTGCTTAGGGTGAGCTCTAGTTTGACTCATGAGCAGAAGGAGAAGGAGAAGGCAGACCACCACGGATGTTATTTAGGTGGATACACGCCCAAGGGGAAGCAGCCAAAACGCCATTTTTGGTGTCACTGCACAATAACACAGCTGGCCAGTACCTGTAGGCCAGCTTCACAGGCAATGATGCCTTTATCCTTTCCAAAGCCTGCAAAGTGCCTCCTCTGAGCATTTTCCTCCTAGTGCTCTGAAGGCCTTCAAGCCACCACTGCTCCCAGGCTGTACATTTTTACACTCGTGCTCTCTTCCTTTCACCTTCCACCTCCCCACCCAATCTGAGGCCTTAAGTGCTGTAATACAGGTATTTGTTTAGTGCTTGGGTTTAGCTGTTCTAAACAGACTAGACAGTACACCTGAGCTTTTAGTAGCATGACTCACTTGAAAGCTAGTTTTCATGCCCAGCACAACAGCTGAAGTTAGGATCCATTTTACATGTGCTATAAGAGGGTTCACAGCTACTGTGCTGTAGGAGGATGGTAGGGGAGTAGGTAATTGAAGCCCGCACGTACAGGTATCCTCATGCCCTGCCAGGCTTCTGCAGAAGCCTTTTTCTGGGATTTCTGTGTTCCTGCAGGTGGGAAGGACTGAGGATTTGTAGCAGTCCTCGGGAGAGGTGGGGGGTTTGAGGATTTGGAGACATAAGGGCAAATTCTTCTCTTGAACCCACGTGGTGGATTGAAGAGGAGAAGTTAGCCGTATGAAATAAAGCCAGGTACTGTGACTCTTTCACATAGGTAAATATTTCTTTAATCTTTTTTTTTTTCTGAGGGTTATTTTTTGGTATATCCAGCTGTGGCTTGTAGCAGAAAGGAATATCTCATAATGAGCTCTGTTATAAATGGCTCTGAAACACGGAGTGTTGGAATGCCACTAAAAATATTTTGTCTGTGGCTTTTGCTAAGGCTCAACTCCTCAGGAAATACTTTCATTGTTTAATGCTGTCATTTTGTACATATCCAATATTTTCTTAATCTGTCACTGGGAATAGTTTATTTATAACAAGCTTATTTTCCAATTGCATGTTGTAAATACATCTTAACAGTCTTGCCAAAAACACTAACTATTCACTATAACTACTCAGTTATAGAGATTTAACCAGTTTATTAGCTTTTAAAAATACCAGAAGTATGTGTCAAATCCTCCCTTGCCCCCCTTTTTTTCCACTGAAATATTGGACGTACAAGTTTGGGTCAGGAGTCACTTTGTTGATTAAACACAGTTATAAAAACGAAGGACTGATTGTGTCTCTAGATTTAGCCCTGAGTTTGTCATTCACCTCTCTCCAGAAGTAATTCCAAGGGGCAGTGGGACTTAAAGACACCTACTCCACATTTCTTTCTTGCTCCTTAAGAGTTTGCCACTAGCCTATAATACAAGCAATTTATGGCAACTATAACACCAGAAGCCCAGCTGCTCTTGCTGAGAAATTTTTGGGGAGACTCCAGTGCCGTCATTAGGGCATCTCTTGTTCTCCCCTGGAAGATGTGAAGGTGGAGAAAAAGGCCCTCTGTTTCTTGTGTCTCGGGGTTATTACATAGATTGCCTGTTGTATTTTACAGCTGGCAACAAGGTAAGGCTTGTAAAATGTGTTTCATAAGCAGCACATCCCATAGCATGTATTCTGCAAAGGGATCCTGTTTGTTTGGGAGAGCTCACTGTTCAAAATTAGCTCTCTTAAGAGTCTTGTACTCTTTAAATGTTATTAAGTCTATATACGCGTGTGTGTGCATGTGTGTGTGTGCCTCTGTAGAGAATAAAAATGAAGCCATGTGGAGTACAGAGAACTTGTTGAAACATTCATACGTCTGCCAGCAAGTTTGCTGACAGTTTGGGGTTTTTTAATATATTTACACAGCTGTAATATATATATACTTTTATGGGGAACATTTTCCATCATTAGCTTTCCAACAGGTTAAGAAGGTTATTCATAGATATATCTACACACAATGAGCCAAATTCTGATCTCAGCTGTAACAGTGTAAATTCAGAGTCACACC